>JANTFA010123891.1:0-13619 GCA_026413405.1 Phytosciara flavipes | reverse complement strand
TCCATTTCTATAATAGAAACGGTTTCAAAATTTCGCGGTGCGTGTTGGATAAACGACTGTTATTGTTGCAAAAAATTCGTTCAGATCAACCGAATCCGATTGAAACACGCTGACGAAATGTAAACTGATAGTAATTTTTGGTCGACATTTTTCTTAACGGAAATTCTTCTTATTATAATCATATTAGGTAGACGCAATTTGCACCCGGGTGCAAATAGTCACTTCGCATATTAAATAACATTCAGTTTTTTGTTCATATTTTACGTTTCAATATAATTCTTTGTTCTATGGTTTTTTTTATGTCATTTGATTGTGCTACATGTCCAATATGATCCATAGTGTTGTCGATAATATTATCCGTTCACTTACAATCTATACCTTACAACTAGAAAATTATGATGACAGTTGTCTCTTAGATAAATTTTTCTCTTTTTCTTTTTTGATTTCAATATTTAGTTGGTCCAATTTTTTTTTTCTTTAGTTCATAATGTTTTCATGTACAGTACATGTATTTACCGTTTTACATCCTCGTTTCTTCAAATCAAATTTTTCATTTAAATTATTTTTCTCATAAAAGCAAGGCCACAATCAAATTCAATCCTATATTTTCACTCAATTCGTTGAAAACAGAAGGAGATGAAAGATACAAATTTTGAAAACATTGATACAATTCAGCCATCCGTTTTAATCAAAGGCAAAACAGAGAACAGAGAACAGCGAATACAATTAGTGCGTTCAATTATCGTGACAAATCCATGGTTCTGAAAGGACATATCAACAATGAAACTAGAGACAAGTGTTATCGTTAAGTCGTATACACAAGCCGGATGACATGCGGATTTTGACTCTTTTTATAGCATTAAACGAACTCATTCTTCAAATTTATGACGACTCAATGAGTAAGTTCCTTGTAAAAACCATATAACCATATAACTGCGTGCAACCCGACTTCAAACGATTGGTCATACCTTATCTCTAGTTTCATTGCAGATCAAGACATTCATGAAGATTATTAGAACCAAAATTGTGAAACGCACTCTCTACACAGATTGTGTAAAAATCAATGAAAGTGTTGAACTTGTATGGTATCAAGTACGTCGGACTGAAGATTTCGTATGTTTCTATACTCATCTGGATACGAGGATATCAAATTACTTCCCTGATATAGTAATCTACTGTTACCCAACACAGTGCACGTCCAGGGAAATAGATATCATGCGATGCTATGTCTGCCAAATTTTATTTTCCTGCTGCTTGGCTGAATAAAATGCCTAACATATCTGTGGGAAAATTTGTTTATCCACTCGTGGGATTAAACGGAGAAGTTTCACTGACACTGCGTTCTGTACGAATAAATATTGTTTTGAAATTTTGTTGAATCGAAATCGAAATTGAAAAGTATTATGTGGCGAGAACATGAAAATATTTTCAACTTTATGGAAAAAAAATAAGTTGAAAAGTACACAGGATAAAAATTCATGAAAATAAATTTTTGTTAGTCCCATATTTTCCGGTTCAAGACTTTCCAAATCGTTAAAACTTTGTGCCTGGTAGAAGTAAAATTAATTTTTCCTCGAAAACTTTATTTCTTGAAGGGATTTTGATGGTACACATAAAGAGATATGACGATCGCACCGATGTCAATTGCGGTCGATATACATAACACTTTTGTAGCTGTTGTTAAATTCCGGTTACTTCCTCCCTATCCATCTTTTCACAGCCTCGTTGAACACTCACGAGGCCTCTAAATGAAAGGTTTAGATTGGATAACAATAAATTCAAAGCTTTAAATTGTTTGTATGAGGTCATGCGGATGATGATACGCGGGTTGTATACATCACTTTGTATACAACAACAATAAAATCACCACATCTGAAAATGCGTGTTTTTGGCGAAAACATTTGTGTATGGAAAGGAAAAGATTTCATCGAGGTTGAAAACAAGGTTGATTGGTTGCTTTCGGTATTCGAATGCCAAGAATCTCAACAAAATGAAAGTCAGCTTAACATTATAGTGTTCATCATGTGATTGCGGTAAGTCTCGATGACACGTACCTTTCATTTTTTTACCTGTCGTCTTTAAAAAGAGATTGAATGGACACCCGTCAAAATAGTAACGTTGACCGATTTAACTTTACCGAAAAAAAAGTAAGAATTCTTGCACCTTGTGCTGTTGCTTCCAACACAAAATACGCTCCATTTCACACAAGAAATACACACGTAGAACATTGTAACGGGTGCGGCATAATCACGCGCCTGTCGCATCTGTTTGTTCTTAACACTTTCAATCGAGAGCTTTTCCGCGTGAACATTCATTTAAATATTTTTCATTCTTCCTTCAATTATTTGTCGAATGGGGGGCGGTGATATGTTATTATATTTTGGAAATCATTTTTCTCGTCAAAATGAAGAAAAATAATTATTTTTTGAGTGACATTTGACAATCCATACGAAAATCTCGGTAAGTTTTTAATGTCTGGCACACGCGGATCCTCCTGTCGAGTGTGTTTCGTTATGATAATAATTCTGTACATGGAAAAATGGAACAGAAAGATTTATGTGCTGTGTATATCACAATAATATCGTATACATGGTCCAATCTGGAGAGTGTGTGATACTTGAGCTTGTTTTTATAACACAAATACACACAGACCCTAATACAGTTTTACTGGTTAGGTCAGCAACATAATATTTCCTCTTTATAAATGGGACGCAGACTATATAATATGGATATTGGATAACATAATAATTGAATGTCTCTTGCCCTATGATGATTTTGTTTCGTCTTTCTTCTTCTTTTACAACTTGAGTTACGACTAAGAATAATTATGACAGATGAAGGGATTGGTTGGTTTTATTTTATGAGATCGTTATACACTGTGTTAGTCCGGGCTGCTATATCATCTCACTCGCTAACGAGTTTTACTATCTTGTTATGGGGAATACGAAAAATTTAACGGATGTTTAAGTTCTAGCTTTTGGACTGCGTATTGGAAGGCGCGGGAACTCGGTCATATTGTGGCCACATCATTCGAAGACATATTGGTTTTGGGCATTTTTCTGACATAGCAGTCCGGACTGTGTATTCATAATCATCTTGGCCGAACGGAACGGTGTAGCAATGACAATTGCCCACACAGCAAAAAAAATTTTATTCCAAAAAGTAGATTTAGCAAAATTTAGAATATTGAAGCGAACTAATTTACGAAATAGCTGGAACATTACTCGCACTCTATGAAAATATCCCTGAACAAGAAAGTCACATAAAATTTGTATGAGCCGGATATTGATTCAGGATTAAACGTTTTCCATGCTATCCATGCGCCAATCCGTAGAAACTCAATTTACAATAAGAAACTTAAAAACTTTCGGCATTTTTATTCTTGCTCTGAATTGAAATGATTTGATGGAAATGTTTGCATAACCAGAAAACAAATGAAAAACTAAGTTAAATAACCGAAGAAGAAGAAAAGAGATAAGAGATAAAATTTCGCATGTATAACAATAATGGGAAGCAGCTGAGCATCTCGCTCGTTGTTTCTACATTTTACACGTTTTGGGCAGCCTGAGGCGTGTCAAAGGATGCAAATTTTATCGATTCGGTTCAATGTTTTTGTTTTCTCGGTATAATATTGCTTGAAGACTCACCGACAAAATATTGTTCAAAAGCAATGATTTATTGGAGGGTGGATGCGAATGTTGTCAGTTTGTCACAAGTCGAGCAAACTACGTACGAAATAGTATTAACATTTGAACTTTGAGAAAACGATTTTCAGGAAGTCAATTTATTCTGAAACATTTGAAATATGGTTGACAATGCCGTCAATAAAGCCAAGTGACGAAAAACCCGACCTATTCCAAGCCTTATATTAGAGTGGTAAAAATTCATTTCTGCGAAGATTAATTAGTTTATCGTCCAATGTTTTATACACTCTACCGTTCCCAGAAAATCTTTTTTGTTCGTTGTTAGAACTTAGCTGTTGCTTACTGGGGCCGTTAGGACCAACTCCTCCTCTGTCACACTAGCTTAATACCACCGGCACACCGTTATGTTACTCTACAGAGCACTGAAAACAGTATTTCGTACGGGTCCTGCATTGAAAAGGCCGACTCGTCATAATTTTCCAACATTGCCGAGTCTACTACAACTTATTTCGCGACTATAACGAAGTACAATGCAGTCACAATATACAAAACATAGCTATAATATGACTCATTGCAATTTTCGAAATATGCAGGCCGCGTGACTGACTTCCTATTTATATAATTTGTTAGTGTCGGTACTTTATTCCGCTACGCGTCGCTGTTGCACTTATCCAATAGCTCTTAAATATGGTGTAATTTATACTTTGCACGTAAAACAACTCACGAATGCGCATTCTATTGATACATAATTCCATTAATTTGATATTAGGTACACATCCTTTGTCAAAAATCCTGTATCTTCCAGCGTGCACAGTATGCTCGGAAATGAGAATGTACAGCTGAAACGTTTAATATGCATGCAGTTTCCGAAAAGTTTCTCTTGTTTCTGCCGGCAACTGTTATTATAACCACCACAACATTATTTACATGTCATAGGGAAAATGGCATATTAACGGTAGATGTACATGTCTCCTATTATTCATAATAAACGTGACATGCACAACCATATTCCAGCGAATATGTGACAATTATGAATAATGTAAATATTGATGTGGTGCGGTGTTAAGGATTGTCGGTGTTGGATTAAATATTTGTTATGAAGTTGCACTTATGCAGAGGGATGTTGGTTTTTATACCCGTACGAAGTACCCGAGGGCGAGGGCTCACGAGTTTGAAACGCTCGAAATTCGAAGCAGATAGTAAGATGGAAGTTCATTCGGATTCAGGATCCAGTCTAACCACTTTTGAACTTCCATCGACGGTTGCTTGGAATTCAAAATGATATCTGTACCACTTTCCAGCCTACAGTGAAATCTCTCGTAGAATTGAGTTACCGTCCAAAAGGTAACTTTCTAGCAACCGCACAGAGTCTGCTTACAAAATTAGAGACGGAAAATCGAACTGATGTGCTTTGAGAATTTTATAACATTGATACAATCATAGCATAAGACATAGGCCTTGCATTTCATTTATTTTTCAAGATAATGAGTCGGTTGCGTGCGAGAAAAGCTCGATAGCGTGTGAGAAAGTGAAAATTGTTCGCACACTAGTGCGCGAAAAACTTCTCTCGCACGCTAACGAACGATCGTAGGTATCATTTTCAGAAAATCTTCGCTCGTGTGACATCAAACACATGCATGGGAAGGTGATGATTATGGCTCGGAATTGCCAAAATAACATTTTTTGTTGTAGACACATAAATTTTGGATTAATCCATACCTATGTATTGAATAGGCAGATAGGCATCCAAGGGACACATTAATCACATAATTTAGTACCTACATCTAAATAAAGTACCTTTCGTTTCGATTAAGATATTTCAAGCTTAAGGCTGTTTGAAGTTCCAGTTCATAGATTTTATTACGGTTGTCAGTATAATAGTTCACACGGCAGACACTGAACAGTGTTTAGGTAATTTACAGTCGTTTTCATTTTGAAAAGTGTCGGATTTCGATTCAGCTTGTATTCTCTCAGCGCTGCTATAACAGAATAATGTCCTTACTCCGCGTTCCGCGAGGAAGCATAGCTTCAAATGTGCGACGAACTTAGTTCCATTTTAGTATGCTGCGAAATTAATCGGAGTAGAATACCGGCGAGACGTCTCCCAACAATGTCTTGTTTAACCGTTTGTGGTTTGTGTCCCCAACGGGCAACCGGTTTTTTTTTCTGCAGCGGTTGTTTGCGAGCTGTTATACCACATGAATTTATACGTATTGAATGAACAATACATTTTTGAGTGTCATATTATCAGCTGAGTGGAAACAGCCGAAACAGAATGCGACAGTGTTTCTAATGAAAGCGGCTGTTGAATTGTATTTTTAATCGAAGACCGTCAGTGTTAAGAAATTGAATACTCAGATCGTTAAATTCCAAGGAGAATAAAAATAGAAAATTCAATTCGTTCACTGAAGAGCGCTGTGAATAATCTCATTATATCTTGTGCCCCCTGCCCATAAAATAATTCTCCGAAAAAAGGAAAGACTTTCGGGTACAGTGTTCAATGCTCTAGCGAATCTAGGTCAAACCTAAACCAAAACAAATTGACACTGTCAGTCGACAAAGAACCGTCCCATTAAAATCAGTGGCAGAGAGTAAGCAAATAGTCACATGCGATCATCATCATCCATAAATAAAGTTCCCATCGCAACCACATTGTGCGATTGTTTTGTTTTTTCTTTTCGTCCGAATCGATTCATTTTCCCCATGAAAAGCATTGAAAACCGTACAAAAATGTATACACGACGACGAATGCCGAGACGACAGCTTTCAATTTAATATTAAGAAAAGTCACATAACGTATGCCATATACTAAGCACTCTTTTTGTAGAACCGATTTTTTGGGTGGATTTCTAACATAATAAATAGATGGAAATGCGGCGCTCTCGGCTTCCTAATTGAATCAAATCATCCGATAAACGATGAGCATACCTATAGATGTATTGGAATACCATATACCTTTCGACATTCCGAAAAATATTTAAATTTTCATTCAAAAATCACATGTGCGTACCTTAAACATCACGGAAAACCTAATCTAATCAGTTCAAGTCTATATTTTTTTGCTGCCTCTCTTTTACTGTTCCATTTTCTTATTCATCTACCGAAATTTCCCTCTATGTATCTGTGTCTGTTATCAACGCTTTCTTCTTCCTCCAATTTTATCCTATCAACTAATTTTCCACCGCAACATCTCAATCTGCTGATTTTGGTGACGGTGTTCGATCTATATATTCAATCGGTTCGTTACCTTTACTGCTAGTACCCGCCTCATTATTACTTTCATCGATACAGCTCAATTGATTGACTTGCGAGTCTGCCATCAATTTGTTCAGTTCCTCCTGCCATTCGTTCTCCTTCATTTCCATGGCTTTCTTCTTCAATTCTTTGTATCGATTGTAGACGATGAACTCTTTGGTCAGATTTCGGTCGGCGTCGGTGCTCTTCTGTTCCGATCGCTGTTTGGCTAAACGTTTTTTCTTTTTGTGCAGCGGTTTCGTTTCGACGATCATCTCTTCGAGTTCCAATGTCGGATCACAGTTCAAATGGTCTTCGGGCGGCTTGTACGCTGGTGTACACTTTTTCAGCAGAACATTTTTGAAATTTATGTTTCGCATGATTGGAGTCTTTTGCAATTCACGCTGGGAGCATATCCGAGCTCCAGGGTGCACGTTGATCAGCTGGAAAAGGTGATCGATTTTGGAATAGAAATAAGAAATGAGTTTGAAGGTCGATGGGCTGGATGACAATGTGGATTTTTTACCAATGAACTCATTCTCAAGGGATCGTACACAAATGACATCACATTCTTTTCATTGCTGTCAACAGGTGATTTAAGCCCGCTGACAGCACTGAAAAAATATGACGTCATTTATGTACGACTCCTAGAGACTGAATTCATTGGTAAAAAGTCAAACGACTTGAACGATAAATTGACTTTGGGCCAATTCCTTTTTGTAAAATTAATCTTTTCCTCACCTTTCCAATCAAGTCCGTGAACTGTTCGCTCCAGTGTCGTGGATAGTGCGGACTAACATTCAGTATATTTTTCACCACATCCAATGGAGTCGACGAGTGGACGATAAACGGTCGAATTCCAGTACGCATTTCATAGGCAACGACTCCTAACGACCACCAATCCACCGGGTAACTGTATCCAGCTGTAATCGATTGTGGCATTACAAAATGTTAATCGGCGAATTTAGCATGGGTCAGTAGAGAAATAGTAGCTCGAGGAAATGGTTGTCATGAAGTTATAACTTAGTCTTTGAATTCCATTTATCCATCTTTCATTTCTTGAAAAAGAATCGTACAAGGCCATTGTCTTAGCTATTTTGTAAAAGGTTACAGCACTCCAAGCTGCTAAGCTCGAGACATTTGTTTTCTTATTTAAAGCAAGCAATTTGCAGAAGCTGAAATACGAAAATTTTCAGACAAATTAGATGTAATTGCCTCTATCATTTATCATCTTAACGATTCTACAATTCCACATAATGATTAGCAAATCGACCGAGACGATGCTCTTGTGGTTGCGTCATTGTACGAAACTAATGCGGTCTCTCAAATAACAGCGAGATTATTTTTCTTGGAATTTATATGAAAACATGGAACAGAGCAGAAAACATTCACGAGTGCGACGAGAAAAACAAACGCTCCGAACGACAGAAAAACGAAAAAGGAAAAGCAAATTTAACGAGCTACTGATACTGTTGCGTTTGCTGATATAACGTAGATATTGCGTTGGATTTTTTCCGTCACAGAAACAGCTCGATATACAAACTGTTACAGCTGAATGATGAGGTTTACTGTTACAACGTGTGTGCGTTTGAAAAATCGTCAATTTTTTACTGTCACAGGAAAAATGGTTAGGCCAGAAAAATAAAATTTCCCATTCGAAATCCATCAACCGAATTTCTATTTATTTATTCTGAGCGAGTAAATTGATACCCATTACACATTACCGATTTCATCCAGAGCGCACAGAAACACTTCAGGTGCCATATACGGTTTAGTGCCAGACATGGAGCAAGCTAATCCATCTCTCGGAAGTCGTGTGGCTATATTTAAATCGGTAAGATGTGCGTGACCTGCAAAACAAATCGAGTAAAGCAAAAGAAAAACACCCAAAAAGTGCAAATAAATAAATTTATTTTCGCATATTATTCATCTACGCGCCACCCCATGATGGTTTCTATTTTTTATGAACTTTCCACAAATAACCAATTTTCTATTAAGGGGTCCCGCTATGATTTCTGCTGACTTGTATAGGGGCGTCAATGTTTTTTCGATTTTCTTACTGTCATTACTCAGTTCCACTCGTCCGTCAAATAAATTGACCGATTCATCTTCCTCGCACAACAGACGCTTGTTATTTCCTGTTTGCATATAATCGAGGGGGTAACCACAGGTGGAATTTTGAAAATAAGAAATGGAATTATTGGAATTGAAACACCCCGATTTTGGGAATTCAGTGGAATTTTTGGAATTCATAGGCGTTTTCGAATTCAGCGGAATTTGACAGCGCAAATGAAATTGTTGGGACAGATTTTTAGCCAGTGGTTAGCTCCTCGCATATAACACATAATCTGGAGTAACGAGATGAGTTGGCTTTGCTAATCCGAGAACCGTGACGAATGATGAGTGCATTAGTAGCATCACATTAGACGTTTGTTCATCATCAAATTGACACAACCAGGTATCACGGTACATGTTGTTGTGATAAACAGTTTTATCATCAGCAAAATAACTCAATCGAGTCACTTTCAGCACAGAATTGTTGCTCTAGAATCTTAACTTCAAGACGATAGTTTATGTTAACTCGAAGCACACCACGGAAGTGTTTCATTTTATCAAATCACATTTTGTGGCTTCATGACTAACACAACTCGCATCATTGTTTGAACACGTTATTTCCGTTGACTAATTGACTAATGAGACAAACTTCTAACTCGACAAAATAAAAGAGCTCACCAGGTCGTATGCATATCTCTTCGCCCTTTAGGGTAAATGAGTATGAATGTAGCTTGGATTTTACTCATAAAATTTCGACCGGTCGAGTACGCAAATAAATCTATTTGATAAGCTGAAGAATGAGCAGAACATTCCGAACAAACAGGACCCCTGAATAATTTATTTTTTCCCATTTCTGTATATATTTCCTTACCTCGTTCATCAAATAAAATGTTGTCGGGCTTGATGTCTCTGAAAATGAATAAATTTCATGAAAATGATGCGTAGGACAGATATCTTTGTCTTGCCATTTTGTATTTATATTTAATTAGCCATCGGTGAAAATGGATTTTTATCAAAATGCTACTGGATATAATGATGTTCATCTTCAAACCATTAAAATAAGTTCTTCGGGCAGATGAAAACTTTTTTAATTAGGTAAAATCGGATAAGAGAAATTTTAAGTTTACCATAATGCCAGTTTTTGTATTACCATAACCACTCGAAATACCGTTTGAAAATTACGAGAGTATCGTCATTCGACAATACATACACTGTAGTCGAGCGTTCTATGTCGATTGTGAATGGAGGTTTTCGATAACAATCTACAAATAGACCGAGAGCCCACGCGTATATTCGACCCTCATAAGGTTATAAGAATGATGTTTCATTTGCCAGAACGGAAAACATTTTTGTCCTAAGACTTTTGTATTTGAGCCCTAGCGAGGGTAGCCCTAATGTATGTCTCAACCGTCAAAGTATCTGTAGCATAATGATAAATTGATGTCAAAATTAATGTACCAGAGCCCAATGAAGTATGCAATAGAGAAATTCGTGACAAGTATAGTAACGTGACAACGACAGGTCAAATTTCCGAGTTCTCAGTTTGTCAGGCACGCCATGCCTACCAACAAAAACTTAATTTTTCAATTACAATCTTCATTTGGGCTCTAATACCTACATTTCGATAGTTTGGGTTTTGTGCGATGTTAGAGACGGCTGAGATATACACTAAGAGCTAAAATGAAAAGTCGTAAAACAAAGGTTTTTCGTCCTGGCCAATGGAGCAGTTTGGTATAGGTTCCGGTCTATTATGAGAGCTAAATGGTATTTTTGATTGTGAAAACCAAAAAATGGCAATAAGACGTCGTGCCAGTTGTGCATAAGTGACGTGACACTTCTTCAGTGCTGTTATCAGATTAAAATCACCTATAACTCTACAAGCTTTTACTTTTTTGATTCAATAGTGTGTCCTACCTCCATGATTAGGCTGATGTATTTGGGGGGGTTTGGACACACCATTAACTCATAAAACTGTGTATTTGTCACGTTATTAGGGATTTCAATCTGATGAGAGCACTGAAAAAGCGTGACGCCATTTATGAACAATCCCTAACTGATGCCTTTCACTGTCCAGCTCATTGTTGGGGAAATGTGCCGAAGGGAAAATCACTTAGCTGAGAGACATGGAAAGGTTCGATAGAATGAGATTAAAAAAACGACTATAGTAAGGAAGTCTCATGCGTCTCTAATTTCTCACCCGACATAGTTTTCGGCAGTAGCTTAGAATGAGAGGTTTAGGAACAAAAAAAAGTTATATTTAGGCTTTATGTCGTGTGTACTGAATGCGAAAAGGCTGGTGAAAAGTTGTAATCGCGGTGAACGGGAACGATTCAAAGAAAAATAGAAAGAGTAAACGACTAACATAACCTACCACAATCAACCAAACAAAGTTCGTTTTTAACCGGTTTGCTTTCAACAATACTAAGCATTAGTTTCGGTTGTTGCCCTGCAGCGCACATTTGTGTTTGTCGTAAATTAAATTCAGCATTAACCTCACTTAATTATTCAGTTCTCATCCATTTTAGATAGCGGTTCAAACTATAATGATAGCAATTCACAAAACGTAGAATATATACCCAAACATGAACCCTCCGATTTTTTCATTTAAATTGGTTTTATTTTAAGTTTTATCAACTACGGTTGCCACAGCGTTATATCGTGTAGACTATGCAAAATGAGTTCAGTCTGCATGGAACAACACGCGGAACTTCGTCATGCGATCTCCTTTTGGATTTACACGGCCAACAGTAAACCTTTGTTGTCCACAATATTTTACAGCTAGTTTTGTTATCAATTATCTTTACAAAAAAAAGCTGCACGCGAATTGTTCTAGGAGAATGGAAGGAAGAAGCGTTGGAGTGACGATGATGTTCTGTTATATCGTTTGTAATATTCGTTTTTCGGACAGTAATTCTACGCGCATAAAATGAAAACTGTACTTTTTCCGTACTTTATTAGCGCTCGTTTTCACAAAGTCTAATTTATCACCTTCTTCTTCAACGACCTTCATGTTTCACCCCGCATATGTTAGTTGAACTAACTGAGTTCAGTATGTCAGACGCTTCGAGGTTCAACCGAAAATGAAATTTTAGATCGTCGTTGAAAAGGTAATACTGTTTTAAAAAGAAAACAATTTTTCCGGCATTAAGGACTTGTATGATGTTGATGAGATAACGAAATACCGTCCGGATCGCGTTCATTCAATTTTTTCGTTTGTGTATTTTGCTTGTGCTTGAAATGCCAACCGCTTCTGAATTTTCTACTTTTTTCGATTAAATAAATTTTATGCTTTCATTGTTTTCTTTATGGAAAGAAGAAATTAGTGTTTACTCTTCATATCCCAAGTTTCAATCTCTATGCTCAAAGACCTGAAATTAGTCGTGCTTCACAGCAGTTAGTCTAAGACTTTTTGGTTTTAGTAAGTGGTGAAGCTGATCCGTTTTAGAAAGTGCATTTCGTTATATCAAAAGTGTTCGCCTCTCAGTTTATTGTTTGGTAGTATATAATAATATCAATCGACCGGAGGGTCCACTGTCCAGAAGGTCAGATGCTAGATCATTATTAACTAGTCTCAGCCTGATTGTTGTTCTACAATAATTTGAGATTCTTTCATTACCGAAAGTTTTTACTGTGCCAGTGGTAAGTTGCGCGACAAACCTTAGTTACATTGATGGTGATTGTCATGCATGTACGTACATAGGAGTAGAATGCAAGCGTCTCCCATCGAATATCTTTTCCCGTCTCATCATTCGGCTCCGGCAATTATTTCATAAGTCACAAAAAATCAAAGTATGGTCACATCCTCGGTGGATCTATGGTAACATGGCGGTTGGAACTATTCCTTACATATACAACAGCCTTGATCTAGACTATGTTTTATCTAGACAACCGATTTAGATTAATTTGAAGACGAAAAGTGTACGATTGACCTCTTTTAAATTAGTAATAGTGTCTCGCCTTCTTACTTGTAAGTTGATGTGTTACATTTGATGTGAATTGCTACACATAAATATCTCCGCCATCATATCAGTAGGAGGAGCCCCTTACTATATTTAAATTAAAGTGAAAACATTATGCAACTTTTAAGACTCATAGCAAATTTGTTTGCATGAAACGTTCAAAAAGGAAACAAAAATAAAACGGAACGTGAATCTCAGTTTTCTTGCCCTACTTAATTGGAAGACCGACCATTTCCGATTTTTTTGTAGTTTTTTTTAAATTTAATCATTTGCAAAATGTGATGTTTTGTTAGCCATACGAACGCCTCGAACATTACATGAATGGAATAAGGTTTTTTGCAATGATAGAAAATTGTCCAAGAGGCGGTCACTGGATTATGTAAAATTGAGTGACCAAATAGCCAGAAATAGAAATTAGTATGCGCTGAGTCTACTCTTAATCAAATTCAGTTCGTTTATATTGGTCGATTTGGGTGTCTCAATAAATTCTCTTGTCCGTTTTGTACTCTTTGTGGTTTGCACTTGCTTCCGGAAACTATGAAAACTAACATTCTCGTCTTTATGGACAAAATTAGAGCTAATTAACAAAACGTATCCGCATCAGTGTATCACCATTTTCCACCAACAAACATTCAAATAAACAAGAAATACCAGTGCGTGAAGGACCTACCTGTGTACTACTCTTTGCGTTTGCAAATAGTCCAAAGCAGAACCCAGTTCACAAACT
>JANTFA010123780.1:0-13623 GCA_026413405.1 Phytosciara flavipes | reverse complement strand
CTTTGTACATTGAAAGTTTTCACTTTTGAAACGTTTTAAGCACAGTTTCTGGGGTGACGAAACGGGAAAAAATTGGGTTCTAATCGGCTAAGCCAACCAGTGATACACAGGCTTTTTGACGCTGCTGCAAGGCGCACGCCACCGAACCGTTTTGAACCGGCTAACATGACTGTTGTATTGTATAAATATGTACACATACAGCAGAACAGCAATGAATTTTGTATGCGCGGATGGCAAATCGTCATGCTATACACTTTAGCCTCGGCAAGGAAAGGTTTAATTATTTGCAAACGAAAAAAAAATAAACGAGAGACAGTTTAAGGTTTTATTTTTCCACGGAAAAATCGACTTTTTCATGGAGATATCAAATAAAAACCGAAAAATAAAACATCTTAAAAGGTCAGTCAAGTATGAAAATTGGAGGGTGAAATGGGGGATTGTATATTGAAAATGTTGGTTTTTGTATTCGATGTAAAAGGGAAAAACTGGCGAAAATTGAAATAGAAAATGAGAAAAAAAAAAGTTCTTCTTTCGTTGCTGCTGCTGTTGTTAGTGTTTTTTTTCTTTATGCAACGAAAAGTTAAGATATTTGATTTCGTTCGCTTTTAACTTTTCTTTAATCAGTTTATTTATGGGTAGTCATTAATTTGTTATGATTGGATAAATGGAGAATTCAGCTTCTCTTTTGTAAAGGATATCGATATTGAGATTAATGGTTGTAAATGCCGTCGTATTGATAATAGCGAGCTTTTCTTCTATAGAATATCTCAAAGTAATTTGTCTTGGGTAGGAGTTTCTCCCACCATAATTCCATATCGCATTTGTTTTACAACGCCGAACCTACAATGTTCGCAGTACAAGTTGATTGACCGCGTTCACTTTCGATTGTCAGTTGTTTAGTTCAGTTTAATTTGAAGAATCTCGCACCGAAAGAGAAATCGACGAGATTTCTTGGTTTTTGAATGGAGCGCTACGCTAGAGTTAGGACTGTTAGTTAGTTAGTGTTAGATTGTTATTTTCAACTAGGAAAAACTGCAACTGCAGTGTCTTCCGCGAATTTCGAACCCGATATCTATGCTGTGTGAGTCCATTGCTATACCGACTGACCATAAAAATACGTTTTTCGAACTTTTGGGGACTTTTATTTTTATCCGATTGGTGAAGTTTCGAGGTGAAATAATAATCAAAGCTTTGTCACAAACATCAGTTCGATCACTGATAATCATTTCATTGGTTGATTTTAACTGAAACCAAAGAGAAAAAGTTCAGTTTGTAATCACTTGGGAAGATTTTAAAACGGTACAGAAACGAGTCATTCATTCCAAATATCATTTTCATGACCTGTTCCTTGGTGAACGAAATTGGGCCTCCATGGAACCTTATCTGGTACACTTGTGAACCGCTTTCGAATGAAACAAACATGCTCCAAGAAAAATTTGGAGAAGTAATAGCAAAACACCCGTGGTTGTGCATCTGTTATCGATTACGTCGACCAAAGTAAACGAAAACTTATGAACTCTGCGATGTATTTATAGCAAGTGACATGTTTTAACAATTGAAGTAAAAGATTTGTAATCAATATTTGTTTTGATTTGTCACGTTCTCTTAGTTTAGCATCGTAATGGGAAGTAATAGACCGGAGAGTAATCCTGTTGGTATGTTTGCGCCTAAGGTTGAAATGGATGTAGACATTTTATACAAGAGATACACATCTCAGAAGATATGTCGATTGTCATACTATTAAAAAATGTCAACAATTGATTGAGACAAACGAGGACTCATCGTCTCTACTAGTAGAAAAACATAAACGAATCAGTAGATTTTGATCAGCCAACATCTCGACATCTCACTAGTAACTGTCGACGTGAAATGATGCGAAGGTTTTAACATCGTTGATTTAACGATAATCCGAAGGTCAACGGACAATTTTCCAAAAACTTTGAAAATTTCACTTCTCATGCGGAATTATTCTATTCCATAAAACGCTTCCATGTTTCAACGAGAAACAAATTTCCTTCTATCGTTTCGAATCCGAAACGGTTTCCAGTTGTCCTTTGTCCAGTAACACATCAACGTATTATTTCCATCCCATCAATTCTTTGTATGATATTTATGACGATGTTTCGGATGATGGTTTTAAAATGTTATTCGGACAACAACCAACCATAATAACAACGTCATTGGTAAGCTCCGTGAGAAGAAACTACATTTTGAACATTTGGGAAAATATGTGAGTCAATGACAAACTTTGTTCTGACTCAAACATTTTTCTGTTCACCGTTTTATTTGGCTTATTGTCTACAATGAAGGAGGAAAAATATGCAGAGGAAGTTTGAAATGTTTGGCATTATTTTCGAAGAAACTTTTTGGTTTTTTTTTAGTAATTTTTAACAAATTGACATGGGACAACTGACAAACTTTTGTCGTATTTCCTAACAGTATTACGCTCTCTCTACTTCTACTACAATGGTTGCAAAAAGCGACTAACTGTGGATATGAAACATATGTAGAATCATTTATTACTTTATACAACGTTAATTATGTTGCCAAAGGGGTTTTAAAACCGTATTCTGTTGAGTAACCGAACCGTATGCTTAAAATTAGATCTTTCCGAGAACCGAGATATGTATCGAATAGAAAGGACGAAAAAGTGGTGTCTGAAATGGGTTTTTTTATTCGTTATTTTAGCGTGCTTTGCTGCAAATATAGCATGGGGAAAGAGTAACAAATTATACTGTTCACCATTGGTGAGGGAGATGTTTTTTTTCTGTTAATTATTTTCTTTAATAAAATTGCGTGAATATATGCGAGGTCTTTTCATGTTCTTTTTTTCCATTTTATTTACCTCTGGGTTGAGCTGCGGTTAATAATTTTATTTCTCTTTGTATATTCCATGTGTTTCTTCATCAAAGAGGTTTGGGATGATGACAAAAAAAATGTTCGACATTTGTTTTAATACTTTAAATTGGGATGTGTGGTGTAGATGAGTTGAGAGTTTGTTAACAAATAAGCGGCATGATTTAGCTTGACCTTTCAGTAACAACCTGACGTGTCGCAATGACATTCGGAAAATCTGTTACTTCGTTTGTTTGAAGTATTTCTTTTTTTTCGAAGTCTCTCACCTCATTTGTTAAAACATACATTTTTGTATATAAAATGGAATGCCATGACAAGTTCTTTGCTTCATTTATTGCGGACATCGTTGTCGATAACAGATAACTACCCTGCTTCTGAATGGTATGTGGTCCCTTATCATTGTATCGTTATCGTTCAAATTGCATTCTCAATATTTGAAATGGAATGAGAATAAATATTTTTTGAGAGAAAATATGTTGACAGTTTGCTCTGTTTTCAACTACAGAAGTATAGTAGTTTGCATTGGGTGCTTCGAAAATAATTCATTACATGTGGTAACCATTTTGTGATAAAAGCAAACTCACAAGTCGCCTTCGGCTCGGATATGCAAACTCTACACTTGTCAAAAAGACAGTTACCGAAGCTTGTTGCTCGAAAACACACAAGTGAGTAAGCTGTTGTCATAAAATTGTTTACGAGGTAATGAATTATGTAGCAGTGCCCAATGGAGTCTGTTTTACTACCTACCACATGCGAAAGTTGAATTTCACATAAAATTCTCCAATTACTCGAAAATAGTCCAACATGTAATGTTCAACTTTCGCATGGGGCAGGTAGTAAAAAGATTTTCCGTCAAACGAAAAAGCAAATGTCAATCAAATATTCCAAATATTTTTGCCAATTTCGTCGACTTGTTGAGACAATGCCATGATTTCTTCGATTTCGTGCAAGTTCCGGAGCCAGCTTGTATATTTAACGTCTTGTTTTTTATTTGGAAGATTGTAGTCCGTAAAGGTGAAATGATTTGTGAACAGCATACAATTACGTAAAAAACTAATTGTTGAATCTTGTGTGAAGTGAATTGTTCCAGTTGCCAAGTACTCAGCCAAAGAGCAAGGGAATTGCAGAGGAGAAATGAAAAAGCAATGTTGCCACTGACCAGCAATTTGGATGATTTGTAGAATGTATTTGGGTATTCTGGGTGATGACAGAGCAAAAAATATAAATCATTTCGATGGATGATCATGCAGTCATTCGCTGATTGTGAAAGAATATTTGCTCTTTGAGAAATAAATGGGCAAACGAAATCGTTTTTAATATCCAGTAGCAAGAATCACGCAATGAACAGATTGACTTGTAAACAAAAAAAAATTAAATTTAAAGGTGAAGATTATGAAAACATAATTAATAATGATGTAAGAATGACCATGCGAAAAACTTCAAATCATTTGATATTCATTCAACGTGAATACACTCAAAAAAAAAGTACTACGACCAATGGTTGACTTATCCGTACATTATGATCGCAAAATTCTTGACACTGTTGTTATCCTGACGAGTCCTCCAGTGTTATGTTTCCACATAAGGTTCACGGCAATTTTATGGAAGTGAGTTTTGAGATCAGCAGAACGAAGCAGTGTATTTTAGGGATAGCGCGACTCGGACAATACTTTTCCTTTAATTGGTTCGAGTTTGACCTAACGATGACATTGATTTGGACTAGATTTCTATTTATGTTTTCGGTTCTTGAAACCAGCACCCTTAAGCTTTTCGTCTCAGGTTGAGCAAAATTGGTATGGAAATGAATCCCTCACAGCAGTAAATAAACAGACCATTGAGGAGCATATCATTTTTGGGAACTAAATAATCTTTACCGAAAAAGCTTATCGATTTTAAAATACATTTTTTTTTAGTGTAGCAGGACCAGAACACAATGACGCTGCAAAAAAGTTGAAGAAGGTAGACTTATTTTTTTCGGATTGGTGGCTACCATGCGTAAATGAATTGAGTATAAAAAGCAGCGTTCTGAAACAAGTGTGGTTTTATTCATTCTTCGTTAGTCTGAAGACTGCAGACAGTGTATTTGGTTACTTGAATAGATGAAGAGTTGATTTTTTCAATCAGAACAAAATGTTTAAAATTCAGTCATTTTTTGCCATTGTGTCAATTGTCTTACTTCGTGAAATCTGTGGCAGAGCTCAGTTCAATGAACCAAGTGGTCTGTACGGACCTCCAGGATACACAGCAGGAGTGCCCATAGCATCGCAAGTTGGCGAGTGTAGAAATACTGACCTTGAGCGGAACAGGCGTCTCGTTATGGATTTTTATCAGACGGCATTGCGTGACAAGCGACCAGATTTAATGGTCAATTTCTTGGCAGAAGACTACCTGAATCACAGCCCTTACTCAAGCAAACGAGGAAGACAGGATTTTGTGGATATTTTGACTGTTGGACCGCTGGCGCCGGAACCTTCACAAACTGTAGATTTTCGAAGAGTTGACGCCGTTGGAGACGTGGTTTGGGTGCATTGCGCGTTCAACATTGGCGGAAGGAAGTTCTCTGTGTTTGACATCTTCCAGATTAATTGTGATGGGCTGATGCAAGAGCATTGGGACGTGCTACAGGATACGACCAGTGTACCAACCAAGAACCCAGTGCCTTTCTTTTAAATTTTTGTGCTAAATACTAAAAAGTGCTAAAATTTTTCAGAATAAAACAATGAAAAATACCGAGAATAATGAGATTTATGTCCAATTTCCAATGTTCAATCGATCAATATTCATCCATACCAGAAATCTATTGAATATCCTCGACATGTTCGTAATAGGCTCAAATAATCCATAGTTGGTACGATGCTGATCCAGTCTGATGTACTCGTGGTTCCTTCAAGTGCGAGTTGGGAAACATTTAATTTATTAACAAAAAGTGGTGCATCAATTTTTCCTTTCAGTAAATTGAACACAAAAAAGACTTACGGACGGATCCTCCTCACAGACAGTGGCTCGATCGCAACCATAGCACATCTGTCCTTGTAAGGCGGAAGACGAAAATTTTCATCCCTTCGAACCGATCTACGGAGAGCATACACAATAAACTTCTTTTGGATTGATTCAAACCTGTTCTCTAGCGTACTGTGATAAGAATTCCTCAGAAAACTGAAGCATGCTTCTTGAAGCAGAGATTCTCGGTAACACCCAAGTCACGGAACTCTCTCACTCTCCCTAGAGCTACCTGCTACCTCACCAATCTTATAGCCATCAAACAACGGGTCAAACTCTCGGAAGAGCGACATCACCTTACACTTCACAACACTAAGCTCGAGCCCGTTGAACTCACACCATTGCTGTAGTGCAAAGAAATCTGCCTGGAGAGAGTTGCAGTCATGTACATCAAAAATTCAATTTTTTTGGGTGTAGCAAAACCAGAACACAATGATGCTGCAAAAAAGTTGAAGAAGGCATGCAAAAATGAATTGAGTATAAAAAGCAGAGCTGTGAAACGCGTGTGGTTTTATTCATTCCTCGTTAGTCTGCAGAGTGCAGGTTAAAGACTTATTTATCTTTGTCGCTGCGAGTTCGCCAGTGTATTTGCATGGTTACTTGAATAGATGAAAAGTTGATTTTCTCAATCAGAACAAAATGTTTAAAATTCAGTTATTTTTTGCAATTCTGTCAATTGCCTTACTTTCCGAAATCTCTGGCATCGCTCAGTTCAATGAACCAAGTGGTCTGTACGGACCTCCAGGATACACAGCAGGAGTGCCCATAGCATCGCAAGTTGGCGAGTGTAGAAATACTGACCTTGAGCGGAACAGGCGTCTCGTTATGGATTTTTATCAGACGGCATTGCGTGACAAGCGACCAGATTTAATGGTCAATTTCTTGGCAGAAGACTACCTAAATCACAACCCTTTCTCAAGCAGACGAGGAAGACAGGATTTTGTAGACATTCTGACTGTTGGAGTGCTGTCACAGGAACCTCCACAAACTGTAGATTTCCGAAGGGTTGACGCCATTGGAGACGTGGTTTGGGTCCATTGCTCGCTCAACATTGGCGGAAGGAGGTTCTCTGCGTTTGACATCTTCCAGATTAATTGTGATGGGCTGATTCAAGAGCATTGGGACGCGCTACAGGATACGACCAGTGTACAAACCATGAACCTAGTGCCTTTCTTTTAAATTGTTGTGTTAAAGACTAAAAAGTGTTAAAAATGAAAAATACTGAGAATAATAAGATCTATGTAAATTATTGACATGGCTTCACTTTACAAGGTCAAATAAATGTTCCTTACGTCTGCAGAAAGCTTGTTGCGAGCATTTATAATTTCTTCCAGCGTTAAGGGCTTTATCTTTGTCCTTTTTAAAGTAAAGGTTTTATCAAACGAAAAATGAGTTGAATCCATAGAGGTAAATAAGGATAGAGGCATCATGTGTTGAATTGTGTTGAATCATAAGTGATGAAGCCGTCATGTGGGTTTTTCACCAGCTAGATAGGTAAAATTGTGGAAAACTTTTTTATCCGATTTAAATAGACAGCGTATGCATAACCACAATAGATTGGTTCGAGTGGTAAAAGAAAGTTGAGAGGAACAGAAAGTGATTTTTTCTTGATTAAAAAATGAAAAATGAACAAGGTTAAAAGGCAGAAAATATAATAGCTAATCTGATGGTGACTGCAACTGGCAACGTGTATATAGTTGATGGGGAGAGGCATTTAGTTTCAATTTGGGAGCTTTCCCTGCCGGTGTGGAATGAGTTTTATTTTTGACGTTTATACACACCATCAAGCGTAGCAGCAGGACTTGAAACCGGCCTGCGTGCCTCGTACACAATTGCATCGAATGTGGGTGACGTCATAGTTCGTTGTGTACGATTCGTTGTGGCATTTCTATCTCAACTACCCATTTTCGAAGCTTGAGTATTGCTTAAGAACGTTACTCTCATGATATAAGTTGGAGAAAAATCCTATACAGAATTTGTCCAACCGGGATTCGAACCCGGGTATTCTCGATGAAAAGCCAGTACGTTACCCGTTAACGCTGCGCTATCATGTCACATTACTGGTCAACTAGATGTATGCTGTGCACTACTCGTACGGGCTCTTCAGTCAAAGATGCATCGATTCCGGTCTACTATTTCAATTAAACATCCAGAAGTAGACAAAAATTTAGATATTTCCATGTTCAAATAATGTAATGGCGATCATACCACGGTTAAATGCAAAGTTTTCATCCCTGAAAGTTTTGCTAGATATTTATGTGCTTATGTTGTGAACAAATGCATTAATTTACAGTCACAAAGGGGCCTCTTAACTAGATTATTTAATTAAAATTGATAAACGATGGGTTATGGTGGTTACGGTTTTCCATTGTCTATGTATGCTATTCCTTCTGTGTGTTGAGTTTGTTTAATTATCGTAAATTCACACACTGTGAATAGAGTTTCCCATTCTGAAATGGAAATTTATTACCAAAGATTATTTCTTTTGATATGGGAATTTGTGGTGGCTATTTCCGTTACATTTTAGAGTGCACTGGAATAATAGACAATCGTTTTGGCTGTATGTTTTTGAAAGTGCATTGTTTGTGTACGGTTAGTATTATAATATTCTCATTCTGCAAATTTTTGGGCTAATTAAGAGCATTATCACACAAATCATCATTTTAGTTTAAATGAATCCATTCATTGGTCGTCGTTTGAATTCAGTAAATTTTCGTCTGATACTAAACGGGGAAAAAAATGTTTCAATGTAACGATATACAAGCAATCATGTCTGGTAGATTGGTTTTTTTTTCTGGCAGAAAGATATTGATTTCATTTTCCATTGAAATTGAATCCATTATGAGCCATTTATTATTCCAATTTCTTTTATTGAAACGATTATATTGTTTAAATGAATTGATCCTATTCTATGGATGAGGGTGTTTGCTCATTCAAAAAAAAAATTCACAAAAACTTCGTCTGTTTTCATTTCTTTTATGTTGTTTTGTCAATCCGACGTTTTCACAAATTTGAATTTAAGTCGCAGATAAAATTAAACTAAATTTCACGACCAGAATCACAAGCGTCATCGATTTGTTTACATGGATCTCCAGGGCCGGGTTGGCTACTAGAAGATGCGTTAGGGTGAAGTGTAAAGAGCCTAAGGAGATAGAATGCCGCGTTAAGCAGGGAAAGGGCTCTCAAAAAGAGTGACAAAGTGACAGGATGTAGACATGTACAAAGGAATTACAAAGAACATATTTGAAAGTCGAGAACTACGCATTTTCGGAAGTTCTACTTCCTAACTAGGATCGATGATACATTTGATACTCAAGAAATTCAGCTAGTCTATGTCATTACGACGAAACTATGAAAAATATTATCAAGTCGCTTTTCAACATAATCTTCATGGAATTGGCATGGATACAGTCCTCATTGTCAATAGAGAAAGGTGGTGTTGGACCTAGCTCAACCATGATTTCTGTCAGTTTGTCTGATTAGGCGAGAGCTGAACGACATTGGAGGCATAGATTCGGTGAATTTTTGGTCAATTCATTCGTAAAAACAGGTACGTGGTTGCTAGCCCTTCCAACACCACAACTTGGAACGTACATGAGCAATGTCGAAATCAGAGTTTTGATTACAATACGCTCTGGTTTGCATATTTAGATCCATCATTGTATGAAAAGAGCCACGTTTGTACAAGTCAAAAGTGGCTATAGTTATCTGTTATCGACATTGATGACACAAATAAACGAAATTCTCATTCAAGCGTTTTCTTATAAGGCAAAACGTACGGTTGAACGAATGAAGTACAATATTTTCCATCGAGTTTTAGGCTAAGTTGTGCTGTGAACAATTGAAGTAACAGACATAGTATTATGTGGCAATACGTCTGCCGTTTCTGAAAGGTTAAAACCAGTATGGTAGCACTGAATGGCCGAAATCCTCTATGTATGCTACCTACATTTTGAGCCCGTAGGCAGGATAAGCATAATATCTTTTTTTCCTTACGTGTTATCAATATCTGATCCATTACTTCCTCAGTTCAAATTTTTTTTTTGACTACAGAAATTTCTTCATAACACCTAATGGCTGATGTGTAATCTGTAAGCCACATGCGTTTCAGAAGGAAGCATTATGAGATAGTGTGCTGTTCACAAATGACGTCACGCTTTTTTAGTGCTGCCATCAGTTTAAAATTACTAATAACTCGACAAGGAAACGTTTTTATGAGTCAATACTATGTCCTAATAAAGTTTACTTAACGAGTTATTAGAGATTTCAGTTTGATGACAGCACTGAAAAAACGTGACGTCAAATCTTCAATAGCTAGACAAGTTTGCATTTTTTCGAGCCAACATTATATCCCACCCTCCTAATACACTTCTTAAATGGGGTGATGGGACAAACTACTGACTCAAGAAAGTGCATAGTGCATGTCGAGTTTTTAAGGATTTTAAGTATGACAACACTGAAAAAGTGTGAAGCCATTTGTGTACGACCCCGAAGGCAACACTGGTTGAGCCAATCGATCATTTTTGTCGTAATTAACCCAATTCTGAAAGTATTGAAAGCCACCTTCCACGTCTAGTCAAATAATACAAATTTCGTGACTGAACATAGCGATAAAGTATATAGTCGACCTACCACAAGTCTGAAGGTAGGAAGTTATTTTCACAAAAATCCATTCTGAACTTTGTGAATCGAAAATAGTTCCATTGAAGTTCTTAATTGTCGTTCACACTCCACAGCACAATATAACATGTTTGTTCCATTTGTTCCATGTGAAAAAGGAAATTTTTAACGATTCCATGTCCATAAACAAATAATAATGTGATCAAACAACACTTTTTAACAAACACACACAGAGAGAGAGCATTTTATGGCCTTTTATTTATGTATGGAAAACAATAAAGTTGAGTTGATTACAGCCCTGACTGACTATACAATAATAAATGCTCTGAAAGAAATCCTCCTATCTACACCCATTAGACTAAAGGGTAGACATCAAAAGCACATTATTTTTCTGCTTTTATCATTATATTCGCCCATGAATACTATGCCATGGTATATCCTATGTACATCTATCCACTGGATGACAATATTTATGTTATTGTCAACAGATAGAATTCAGATAAACATATTTTCCCTATTCCGCTTACGTTATAGTTGTTGTTCATCATTATACGCTCATTTGTAGGAATTGATTTTCAGCTGTTATGTGAACAATAAAGGACATTACTAGCAAACAAGTAGTTGATATTAGTGATGATATACGATATGTTTCAGCGAGTGTACACAAAGCCACTAATTACTTTCTGGTTTGGGGGATAGGTAAGCTCTAAAATTAAATGGATAAAAATGGAAAATGTTTGTCTCGCATTTGTTCATGTTGATAATATTAAAAGAGAGTCTCGAATGTCACTTATTTTCGACAAACCGGACGTGATGTATCTCCTTTCGCTATTCGTTGACAATCGGATTTCTTCTAAAACTTCCATTCGAACATATCAGATTTGTATGCTTGCTAAGGAAACCGAGAGTAAAACTGTCTAATTTCGATCGAAGCGAGGACTGCAAGCGAAAGTTCCTTGAATCCGTCATTGAAAGCAGCACATGTAAGTTTTCATGCAAGGGGCCGAAAATTCGACAAAAGATCCAAAATTTTCCCTATTCTCAGCCCCGAAACATGAAAGACTCAATACGTCACTCGCAGAAGTACTTTCGTCCCCTTGTCCTTGTGACGTAAATGACTATGAACTGAAATTTAAAACCTGATCGAAATTGAACATTTTTAAACTCGAAACTCAAAGCAATATGGCGATGGCAAATAACACATTAACTTAAACGGCTAATCATCTGTTGTCGACAGCAACGATGAAATAAATAGTACCCTCGACATAATATGGTTTAATTTATAGCAAAAGGAATGAAAAAAACAAATGAAGTAAAAAATTTTGTATCGAACATTACGTGATAGCTTTAACAAAAGGAGTAGAAGAAGAATGGTAATATTATAGCCATACGTTTAGTTTCGGATTTCATATCAACAATGTGTTCAGATTTCAGATCAGTTCAGGTCAGATTTTGAAAACTGAATCTGTAAATTTCACAGAATGATATTTTCAGTTTTATATCATGTCGTTGCCGAAAGCTTCGAGCCATCCGAATTCCGTTCGCTGCAATTATTTTTCCACAATTGCTCGCAGTCATGTATCCTAGAGTCGCCGTTTCCCCTGTGGAAACCGTTCGCCACAATGCTTAGGCGCATATCCCATCTTGATAGCTCCTTGCATAAAAATACTACCCGGTGACAGCCCCTCCACTGATCGTTCATGCGGATTGCGTTTCACATCAAGTCAGAATAAACTTTTCCAGTTTTGAAAAGCTCAGATGATTTAAGAAATTTTGTTCGTACCATAATCGACTTACATTTAAAAGCTTGGAAAAGGTCAATTTTTTCCTGAACCTGACCTGAATGACCTGAAACGTATTCTGAGCTGAACCTGATTCAATCGATTTTGGCCTGATCTGAATTTACGTGAAACCGGAATATAGTAATCGGTAAACCGGTAAAGTATACTTGAAGAAAATATGAAATATGTCTGAAGACTAACGTGACAATTCACAAAACGCAGATCTGGTACGGTCAGGTTTGCTTTCTTAAAATTACCTGACCTGAATTTCCAGGTCGAGTCACTTTTCCGTTCATCATTTAAATCACGTGAGATGAGGTGATTTTTCTAGAAATCAATATAGCAAGTACCATTCCTAACGCTTCATACGACATCACCAATTGCTTGAGGACCTGATGCGTCGCACCCGTACTCTAGCGCTCTAACGCAAATCGATTGAGGTATGAGGTATCTCGATTTGCGATTCTTGTCAATAAGCTGGAGTTGAAGAGCCAACTTTCAGCGTCGTCGGTACAAACAACAACAACTCCCAAATCAGAAAACCCATCATCAGATTTCACTGTTCACTCTGCGTACAAAGTAAACTCAAGATATATTCTGCTCCATATAGACCGCTTAATCTCTTCAATTGACTTTGGATATTCCAGATTAACTCGGCTGTCGTTTATAAAATCCTGTATTCAGATTATTGAAAGACGTTTCAATGCAAATATTACAATGTTAAATAGCGCAAATGTCTGAGTACATTATTTAATGTTCAACAGTGTGTAAACATATGTTAAATAATTCAGTAACCTTTCCGTTTTCTAATTTCTATAGACGTGAGTGAGGCACACGACCTATATCTACATGTTTGTTATGCTGATTATTTTAACCCTTTTCTTTTATATGTGATGTTGGTTCTGGAAATGGGAATTGAATTCTTATTGAGCATGAATATGTGTGTGAGTATACTACGGTACGGTAGTACTCGAAGATCTGTGTTGTCGTACATAAATATAATATCGAATAATATTACCGAAAACTTTATGCGAATTTCATTTTCGCACACTGTTTACCATTCAAATTGGAAGCTTTATATGTGAACGATATGTGAGAGAGTGGAAGAAGAAAAAAGGAACTTACGAGGTTTATCGAACATGTCTAGAGTCTTATATAGAGCATCGAACATAATTTTATTGAATTATAGCAGCATGAACATCGTTCGAGGCAATGCTATATTTCGTGCCATCGTATGAGTTCTACCTTCGTAGCAGTAACCTATTACGTTGAAGTTTGTGGAGTTTATTTTGTTTTAGATATTACAAAATGATGTACTTCAAGTTAAGCAGAATATTTATTTAATCCCAAGTGATGTATTTTCAAG
>JANTFA010123558.1:0-13624 GCA_026413405.1 Phytosciara flavipes | reverse complement strand
TGTCGAATAAAGAAGTTTTATAAGAATCTCTTTCTATTACTCCACCAACGGGAATCAGAAATACAGAAAGCTAACAGATCTTACTTTACTTTATCGGCGCTACAGCCACTTATGAGCCCTGGCCTGATCGAGAATTCCGTTCCACCGTTGCCTGTCATTCGCTACACTCTGCCAACTCCTTATTCCCAGCGTCCGAAGGTCTGATTCGACGCCATCTATCCATCTCATTTTTGGGCGTCCTATTCCTCGTCGCCCTTCTGAATCATTTCGGAATAACATTGAGAGAGCTCCATTAATGTCCATGCGCACTAGATGCTGCGCCCACCTCAACCGTTGAACTTTCACCACTGCCACTATATCCAGTTCGCCAAAGTCACGTTTCAGCTCGAGTTCGTATCGTCGCCGCCACCTTTCGTCTTCGCGCATCGCTCCAATTACTTTCCGCTCAAACGTAAGGAGCAACTGATCATATGGGCCAAAACCAATTTGTCAGACTCGCGAAGTCACTTGTGTGTTTTAGACCACTCGCTTTGGAAGCTGTTATTTCGACTTGTGTAGTTGCATACCTCACCTTCGGCTCAGATATGAAAACTCGACACATGCCAAAATACCAGTGTCCGAAAGTCGTTGCCTGAATACTAACTCGTGAGTTCGACCTTGTTTCAGAAAATTGTCGCTCATTTGCGCCTAAATAAGGCACCCGAGCGTACGCAACGAAATCAATTACATTTTGCCCTCAGAATTTTTTTTAAATTGCTCCTGGCGCCGGAAAGCTAAAGATTGTTGTTTGTTTGTCTTGGTTAAAAGCTAACGATGGCACTGAATACAACAGTGGATGCACTGACAGATACTCAAATTATAGTTCTTTAAGTGGCCAACCATTGTAACAATACTTATTTGAACTTCGCAAAATATTTCTTGTTTTGAGTTATTGTCACCACTCTGAGCACCGACCACTCTGACCCTTTCCACTTTTCCTGTCTTCTCTCCATAAATTGGCGACCGATCCGAAAAATGGAAGACTAGACTGTCTAATTCTAGTTCCTTACATTGGACATCCACTTACAATAGACAGTCCCTTCGAAGTTTATACTGGCGATTCGCTTGCCGTTACCAGGTTACAATTGAAAGGCTTCTCCATGACAATCTTGGTGTGCTCGTCTGCTCAGTATGATGGTACGTAAGAAAACCAAATTCGTAATTCGAAAATTCACTCTACTTCGAAAGAATCAAAATTGATAAATTTGTACAAAAAATAAATGTGAGGCGCAAAGTTATTTTGTCTCTCTTCGAGTTTTCAATCAATTTGGTCGGTCCAATTTCTGGAAAATTGACGCATCTTGCACGAATCGACCGTTGAAAACAATTGACACAGTCATGTATTTATTGTACGACATATCCATGAGCAGCTGAAATGGACAGTGGGAAAATTTTAGTTTGCTTCAATCGGTGAGCCTAAGACAAGACAAAAACGAACCTTTGGTGTGACGAAGAAGAATTGAGACTTGCCCGGCTGTGCTACCTCTTTCACTAACATGTCGAATATTAGACGTTCGTTCGTCGGATCCATTCCTTGATTGATTTCGTCGACACATCTGTTGAGAAAATCACGATTAAATTGTGGAATCAGCGTTGTTGAATTCAACGTTGCAAGAATTCATGTCACAACTCAGAAAGGTGTGTAACGACCAGAGTGCTGAGCCTGTCATTGATAAAAGCGTCGGTGTCAAAACATGAATCCCGTGCAGGCAATCACTTCAATCCTAAAAACGGGACAACTTCATACATACCGAAATGGTACATGCGACATTTGCTGAAGCGATAGCGTATACGCAGCGATTGCCACCGTTCTTTCACCTCCAGACTGTACGAATCTGTCCAAGCCTTGTAGCTGTTCATCGTTGCGATATTTTACTCGAATTGCTATCCCATAGTCAGCGAAGTCTCTCTGTCGGATGCAAAATTTTTTGTTTCGCATTACATTTGGGGTTCGTTTGTTTCGTTCTTAAGTAAAATCAAACCTCATTCGGATGACTCAACTGAACTTCGCCAGCGAATCCCATCAGCTCCATGAAATTCGAAAATTTTCGATTGATTTCGGTGACAGTTTTCAGGATCATGTCACTCCATTTCTTGGCTATGGAATCCATTTGCGCATCTATTTTGTCATGTTTTACTCTGACCGCTTCGATTTCACCTTTCAAGCGTTCCACTTCACCCAAAAGGTTTCCATATTCGGTGACGACCTAAAACATCCGGATTGACATTGAACTCGTACAAATCCGACAGAGAAAATCACTAACCTCCGGATTAAAGTTACGAACGCACTCCATTTGTCCTCGAATCTCGTTTATATGGACCACCAATTCGTCCATGGTATCGGGTAAATCATCGAACTGTTGCTTGTATGGGAAATTACGAGCGTCGCTCGGGTTTTTGTTATCAGTCATCTTGCTTGCAGTGACATGCTGCTTTTCGCACTTCTCTTTGGCATCTTCTAACGCTGACTTGATGTTATTTACATATTGCTGCAAGAGAAATTCCAATTAAATCGAACCGAACACCCCTGTGTGTGTCTGTATCTGTCGTACAATGGCTTCAGTCAATCTGTCCTGTGCTCCTTGCATTTGACTTTCCAATTCAGCTGATGACCGAAGAAAAATCCGTTGCTTCTTGCGGTGACACTCAGCTGCAATTGATGCACCCTTAAACTTCTTCAATGCCTCCACTTTCTGACCCTGTATCGTCATTAGGGCTTTAATGGATTCTTCACACGCTTTGACGAATTTCTCATTCTCAGTGCCAATATCTGAAAGTAAATTGGCCGATTGAGAGAACATGGCCTGTAATGAAACGGCCGATCACACATACCGACTTTATTAGCTTGCAGATTTTCCATGACCTCCATTTGTCTCTTCAAATTGCGCCGGTGAATGTCAACGGTGAAGGAATTCTTCTGAATTTGTCCGCATCGTTGATTCAAGTCGTTGATTTTCGATTCGAACTCCTTGATATCAGCTTCGATTCTGCACTGTTCTTTCCGACACTCTTCCGATTGTCGCACTGCCTCGTCGCGCCTGTGTGAACAAACAATTTTCAAATCAAAATATCCCAAAACTACCCGTCCCGTTCACTTACTGACTCTTGTAATTTTCCAAGGCACTCAAATCAATAGCGACGTTGAGAAGACTCTCGCCAGTGATTTCGAAAGACTCAAACGATAATTCCGTGCTGTATTTTGACCGTGTTGACTTGAAACGGTGGTTCGCTGTGGGCAAAAGACGTAATCGAATTAGTTTATCGAAGTCGAACTGGCTAGAACAACCAACCACCGTTGATGTGCTACATCAACAAAATACTTACGCGTGAAAAAGATCGGAAATTGGGATGGAACATTTTCAGCTTGCGTCAGCGTGAGTTCCGTACCAAGTGGAACGTTATGAATGTAATGTGTCTTGCACAAATAGTTGAGAACTGCGACTGGGCCATCAACTAATTCGAGCAGGAAATGAGTGAATCCAAATCGACTTATTTGTGATATTGTCGGCGATTGGTATCGAACTGTCCAACCGGGTTCGGCTGACACGATATGAACTGCTAATTTTTGTTCCATTCGAAGGCATTGGAACAACTTTCGCATGTCCTGTTGGTTCTCGCATATGAAGGCAGTGAGGTCTCGATTAGTGAAAAGGTTATCGAAGTATTTGGCATAGCCTTCCTTCACGTTTAGCTGAAATATCGGAGGGGAAAATTGGTGTTGGGTCGGTCAACTGAAATATCTGATGAGTATTCCATACCTCTAACAGTATTGGCTCATAAATCTTGCCTCGGAATCGGCTATGATTCTGACGAAGCCACATTACTCCTTCATAAACGTCATGGAATCGCGATCGCAGCAACTATTGTATTCAACGGAAGCAACAATAAAATTTTCGTTCGTTTCAATATTGTAAATTAGACAAAAATGACACCAACCTCCAGCTTTGCATTTTTCTTGTTTTCCATTTGATTGATTTTGTTGGTGATCGATTTCAAGCGTGGCTGGATCTCCTCATCCAAACAGCTAACAGTTGCACGATTCGCACGAGTCAATTCGCAAATTTTATCAACCAAAGCGGTACGCTCGTTCTGCATCGCTTCAATTTGCGCTTTTCTGTCTTGATCGCTACCAGCAATTTCCACAGATCGTTTCAAATCATCGATTAGGGCACGCTGTTTGACCATTGCCAAATTCCGTTCCTTTTTACTCTCTTCTTGTGACCGTTGGGCGAACTGAATGGAAACGGAAATCAATGTTGGGTGAGAGAATTTTGTGACAAAAAAATGTTTACCTTGAAATCGCTCTCAGCCTTCACTATCGCCTCCTCGCATTTGCAACATTTCTCGTCCAATTTATTCGATTCAACCGAGAATTTCGTTGCTTTATCGGTTTCCGCTTTGATAATGCTCTGATAGGTTTGCTTCAAGCGATTATTTTCACTTGCCTAAACGTCAAACATTAAACGGTCAGGTAATTCGCTAAAGATCCGAGAATCGAAACTTGCCTGTTCGGTGAGTACAGCCAATGCATCTTCAAAACGTTTCTTGTTGCTGATGGGAACGGAAAATAGGGGCTACGTATTAAGCTTCGCCGATCATTTAGAAATGGAGTGAAACTTTCAACTTACTCGTTTCCCATTTTCAGATCGTCCTCGATTTCCTTGAATTTGATGAACAATTCCTCGAATTCCATCCAGGCTTTCTTCATGTTCCAAATGTCCAACTTGTCCGACAAATTTGTCTTCAAATTGATATTGTCGACCTGCTCCTTCAAACTGGAAACAGTTTGAATGGATAAACAATTGAATTCAGATCACCTGACGACAGGCGTGAGCAAATTTACCTAGCTATTTTCGCTTCGTGTTCATTCAGTTTTCTGATCTGAGCAATCAAAGCGCTACCATCGCTCTTCTGTTGGCTACGTAATTCTTTGAGCTTTTCGAACATATCACCGCATTCAGGTGGGCACACCGATGTTTGCGTATTGTGAAGTAATTCTTGCGGATTCATTTTGGCGAAATCTTGTACTCTGTCTTGAGGCAGAAACTGACACAAATTGGTGATTTGAATGTTAAAGTGAGCGACAGACTCCAGATATTTCTTCTGCGAACATTCTATATCGTCGACATAGTACTTGTTCTGGCCGTCAATATCGAAAAGTCTCTTGAATTTCGACTTGCGGTTCGCATCCCGTCGAAGCACAATTTCTACTGCGGCACATTTTTTCCCATTCTTTACGTAGTCCTGGATCTGAAATTGAGCGACACAATATTGGTTTTAACCCGACTTCTTCAATCGAAATGCCAACGCGCATACATTTAGCGAACGGGACAAAACACTCGGTTTTCCACCCATGCCCAAAACAATGGCTGCCACCAATGTTGATTTGCCGGTTCCATTGGGTCCGAGTATGATGTTCAGATATGGGCCAGGATAATAGCAAACGTGATCGTATGTGCTGAAAATGGAACAATGGAGTCACTCAGATTCACGCCAATTTCGTTGAATGCAGAATAAAGATTTCGATTGGAGCTACACAATCCTGCCTTGAAAACGAGTTGGTCCTTTACACTTACACAAAATCCGTGACCTCGACCGAATATATTTTGCCTTTGCACCATCCTTCAATGTGATGACCGTTTGTAAGCGAACTCATTTTTTTCAGACAACGACTACAAAAATTATCAATGTTATCCATCTAACGTCGTCCTCTTTATATGAACCAACAATAGGTGTAAACTAAACAGCCTCTATACAAACACACACACACTTCTCTTGGGTAATAGTGGTAATAGTGGCCGAGACGAAAATTTGCGACATACCAAAATCCGACAAATTTGGTACAGCGACAATATTCTTGGGTTTTGTCGCGCGAAATTTTTAAATTAGTTTTGAATTTACTTCAATAACCCGAGAGAAGTGTGTGTGTTTGTATAGAGGTGTGCATAGAGGCTGTTTAGGTGAGTCGCATCAATGCACTATCAAGCAGCAAAGCAACGAATCTGGTAAGTCAAATAGAGGGACAGAATCATATAGAGTGGACTTTTGTATTTCATTTTATCGATTGTTTAGCCCTCTATTTGACTTACCAGATTCGTTGCTTCGCTGCTTGATGTAGTGCATTGGTCGCATCGAATTTGAGGTTTATGCGGACGTTGAAGTGGTAGTTAGCCACAACATTGTTGCTTTAATATGCTGTGTTCCCGGTTTCGCCAGGCTTCCTTTATTTTTTAAAGCATCAACAATTCAAATGTTAAGAAATAAATCTTGCACCCAAACAATTAGTTTGGCTGAGTGGAATTCTTTCTAAGTACAATGAAGGAAGTTTTGAAGAAACCATTAGATTGGCATAATGCTCCGCTCAACAAAGTCTGTTCAGTCTTGGAGCACAGTGAGACTGTCCGTTGCGGCTTTGAACACGAAACTCAATTTCCTGTCGCAATTTAATTGGTTATTGTTTTGTATCGATTTGTTTTACTAATGGGAACGCATCACTCAAAAATATCGCAAAATTCTTCGGTATCAATGATGGTACCAGCACAATTCGTATGACAAGAAGAGTGATTAAGAGCTATTTTGTTTATCTTTTTCTTATTCATTTCACTCACTTTACTTACGAACTTTACGAGGCGTAACGGCTTACCCCTAATATGTTAAAACAAATCAAGTCAGAATTCGAGTTATGGTGAGTGTGGTAGTTTGTTTTATGTTCTATCCCAAACACAGCAGAAACATTGTTCGTATGTACTACACAATATACAAGTAGTCAAAATAAACGTCAAGTTGACATGTCACCAGTAGCTCTGTGCGATTGTGGTTGGTTCATAAGTGAAATTGATTTAACATGACAGAGTTCGAATCCTCGTCATGTACACGCGCCTGTTTTTTTTTTTAAATCAAAGTAATTTTCCAAAGAATCAGTTTAATGTAGACAATTTTTTTCGAAGAAATCAGCAGATTTCTAATGACTTCTTAAAATCCAGTAGGTATATCCACTGTGATTAAATGGAAATAGCTTTTGAATTTCTGCGAGTAAGAATTACTACAACAGAAGTAGTAGCAAAGTCCCTTAGTACATAGATGGCACTGAACATCGATGTAACTTAGGTCTGCTGTTTGGTAAAAACTTTCGGTATTGAAAGGATCTCAAAAAAAGAAGGAGAACCACAATTAGCGAAACACGTAAGTAATGATCTAGCCTCTGACCCTGTTGTTAGGGCGGATTATTATGTTTTTGTAATGACGTCACAGCCTCGGTCGCAACCATTGAATTAGTACCTACTAATTCAATGGTCGCAACACTGTCTTAGCGAATTCGCTGCAACGTTACAGGAACATTTTCGTTGCACTTCTTTTATTTTCAACGACTGGCAGCATTCGTCTGCCTGAAACGCTTGGACCACTCTGCTAATGATTTACTTGCCGTCTGTGAACGGCTTACAAAATCTATATTTTCCATGGCAACAAAAAGTACAAAACAAAAGACAGCCTACAAACATTTACCATTTACATAGTATCCAAATGTGTTCACAAGACACACCAGGTACCTAAACTACACCGCTACGATTTCATTCACAGTAAGAAGACGATCATTCTTCTCTCGTTTCGTATGTTTTTTTTCCTCCTTATATATACTTTCCTAATTGGTCTGATCGTATCTTATGATGTGTGTGTTCACATTGATCATATTATTATGAGTTCCATTCCATCAGATAATAAAATGTAATGTTATATTATGATCCCCCCGTCTCTATGATTAATTATCTGTGATAAAAGTGATGTAATTAGTTCAAATAACAGAGCTGCGTGATGGATTAAATGGTTTATGGGTAAATGCAGAGTATCGTGGTAAGATCAAGCTAGAGAATTGCGAAAGAGGCTGCTAATTGAAATATTAAAATCGTAGCAATGAGCATGGGAAAAATGGGTTGCGGCTTCTTTGTCATGAGTAAAGAAGACATTTGCATGAAAATGAAACTGAGCCTCTGAATGTAGATATTTAACATTTAGAGATAGCGAATCGGCGGTGTTCTTTCGTTACGTCCTTGCTTCTCAATTGTTTTGACGAGTGAGAGGCGAACACAAAAATTTGGACTCAGTAACATACAATGCTTTACGTGTGAACAAGTGAAGTAAAAGATTCTAGGAGAACGATAGCGAAAACCATTGCCAACATGCTTCCTAGCAATTGATTTAACACAAGCTTTCGATAAAGTGCTCCACAACAAATTACGAACGATCCTCCAGCCACTACGGAGTGCCGCAAAATCTCATCAACCGAGTCATAAATACTTGTCTCACTAAAGAAAAGATGGTCCAATAAGAAGGACGATGCAAACAACGACATACAATTGAAGTTAAACAAGGCTGTCCACTATCACCAAATCTGTTAGTCATGCTATTCTGGAGACTGTAGCAGAGGTAGTAGGTAATTACGACCTTAGTGGCTCCAACGTATCACTTCCATTTCTGCTAGCATCCGCCGACAATCTACTATTGATGTCAGACCAAACAACGTGCACGATTTCCGTAATTTCGCTGATGACGTTAATAAAGTTCCACAGGAGGCTGGTGCAAGTATAAATCCAGAAAAATGTGAATCACTGATCCGTAACAACAACGGCATCGAAACGAATCAACCACCATCGTTACCAGTGGGACGTTACAACATCGTAATAGTAGAGAAACTGAAGTATTTGCGAGTTTACCTTACTAACAACCTCAATCGACCTTTGACTGTAGTACGAGAACGCATCAAAATGGCATACAAGATCGCTTAATCGTTGATGACATTTCCGCGGGATCATAAACTTCCATTTGCATTTATCCAGAAAATATGTGAAAGTAGCATCGCACCAGTATGGGTTAAAGACATCAACAGTGACACTCCGCAACAGAATTCACAATTTTCATTTCTTTGACAACAATTTTTGGTAACACTACCCCAAGTTTTAGTCAGCCTTCTTCTTCTTTTTCAGTCTGTTGTTATCCACTGCTATAATGTAGACCTCCCCGAATTCTTTCCATTTCGAACGATCCATTATATTAGTCAGCCTGATCCGAGCTTTCAGACCTGAGCACGTCATTATCTTGAGTGTTCGAAGCATATAACTCACAACACATTTACCAAATGAATGTCTGCTCAAATTCCTCACTTCAAAGTCTTATGCATACGAGACGAGCCCACATTGAAATTACCTAATATCAACACCAATTCGATGTACTCACACTAGCGCGCCACTAATCGCTAAATTTGTCAATTATCACCACTGACGAACGACGATGCAGCTTAATTAATTAACAAATCTCTTAATTCCATACATTAAAACATCGTTCAGACGGGCAATGGTAAACATAATATTCACATTAAAACAACATCGGCTGTGACCTCAGGACATCCATAAAGAACATGAATTCAATCAAATGCTAAAAACAAAAACAAAAATTTTTTAATAAAACAATTTCAGGGCCAAACACTTTTAATAATGTTGGTTATAATGCATGTGATACACAGCCAGAGAGAGGTGCAACATAAAATAAAATTTGAAAAATGAAAAAAAATCAAAACTCAGAACTGGCAATGCATTTCTTGAATGATTTCATCAAACCAGAGAGCTAAATGCTGCACACCACACACAACCAACATTAATAAAACTTTTAAAGCCAAATAATGCTATGAGAAATGCGAAATAGCTTCTTTAACGCTTGCAGTCATTGGGTACATGTATAAACAAAAGGAGGACCCGTACGAGTAGGACATATAGCACGTTGTACATCAAAGGGCTAGTGCATACATCGCAAAACTACTCTGCAACAATGCATCTTCAAATCATTCCATTTAACCTCGTTAAAATTGCTTACAGAGGTTTCCCATAGGCTAAATCATTATTTACTAGTTTTGCTGATTGTGGTTCTACTTTTTAGAGATCCGTTCATTACCGAAACTTTTTTAATGTGCCAGTGGTAAGTTGCGCGACAAACCTAAGTTACATCGATGCCATAGAATGCCAGCGTCTCACAACAATATCGTTGCCGGCAAACCGTGTGAAAGCTTTATCCACCAACTACCACAGACTCGAACCAATTCAACCAGCTGTGCTTTGTATACACGTCTGACAATCGGTTTTTTTTCTGCCACAGTCGGGAATCGAACTCTCAGCACTGGCAACTTCAACCGCTTAGTGGAAAGCAGACGAGTTAATCCCTACGCTATGGAGTTGTTCGAAAGTCCCGTACGAAGTCTAATTTGAAAAACTCTGAAAAAGAACCCACCAAAACCAGTTGAAATTTACTCAAACTACAAAAAACAAAAAAAAATCCAAAATGGCGGTTGACGGCCATTTTCCCACGGCACAGAGAACAGTACTACAGCTTTACGGTCGTCATTATCTTTCAAGCCAAAAAAAATCATGGAAATCGGATAAAATACACTCGAGATATTGACGAAGAAAATTCTACCTTCTTCGCTGTACGGCCGAGTAGCTCGACTTAGGCTCATTCTATGAGCTCTAACTTCCTGTTGGTCTGGGGACAAAAAGTTCGCCTTTACTCAGGGATTTGAATTCGATGTATTACAAACGTAAGATTGAAAACATAAGACCCTCGTACTTCGTATGGGTCTAAAAATATCGAATCTGTTTCATTTGAAGGTCTAACAGACAGACATGCATAAAATTCGCAACGAATGCATCGGGTCCCGATATGTATCTGTGTTAGCACCGCACCGGTCGGTGTATATGCATTCGAACAAGCTTTGCATAAAATGTGTAACACAGAATAAAAGTTGCATTGTAATTATGAAATGAATCGACTAAATTGGATGATTTATATAAAATTGTTTGTGCCGCAGGTGACAATTTCGAATGAAGTTAGTAAATTGTTGGTCAATTTGAATTTCATTGTGATTTATCTGATAGGAAATTAAGTGATAGCTCGAATAATCAATGAATTTCATTTAGATGTTGCGGAGTGTGTGTATGTGTGTGTATAGAGGACAGGAAAGTAATTTTTACTAGCTGAGAAATGGTTGATAATGGATACTGAAAATAAGAATTTTCCGTGAATATCGTCACGTAGCTCTTATTGCGATTGAATAGGAAGTAACTTCTTCTTCTTTTTTAAAACAAACTTGGAAACTTAGAGTGCGCTCCACTTAGTTTGCTTCTGTCTTAGGTTGACTCTGGGCAGGTGGAATAAACTAAGCCAGAAATAGTCACGTCAACCTGTTCGGTTTTGAGTTCCGACCACCAACCTGTCACAAACAGCTGAGCAAGAGTTTCTTCGGATAATCGAAATAATTTCAATTTTAAAACCAGACTTAGGCTTCCGGCGGCGGCTAAGATCTCGGGAAATGTAGAATACTGCAATGAACTGCAGCTGGTCTCCTTACGGAATCAAACGATTCAAGACTAGTTTTTGAGTTGTAATAAATCTTAAATGATCACGAATGTGAGTCGAGAAATCACATCCGTGAGATACACGCCCAAGAGGCATATCTATAATCTAGAAGTGTGATTGACATAGTCTAGTACTTCTGGTCTCGCCGAAATATAGGCATAAAAACTGCTTAGAAAGTGCTCACTCATTGCTTTCAAAGCATCTGATTTTTGAAAACCATTTTACGCTCGCTAAATATGTGTTCCACACAACCAAAAAATTTAGAGCATTTTTGAGAATGAAAAGAATTCGTCAATGAATGGGTACCTAGTTTCTGCCTCAGCCGTATTCAAAGAAGTTCAATATTCTGAATTAAGGAAAATCTACATTAATCAGCCAGGATTTTCAATTTGCTTAGCAGTGTCTCTTAAAATCGGAGACGAGGAGTTTGAGGATAAAAATGATAAAGTTTTTTCGTACTGGTGCAAAATTATCACAGGGAAACATTAACTGAATAAATTGTGGAAGAAGAACTCTCGTTTTGGACTATGATGGCTAATGTTGTGGTTGTTGCTAAGCGTCGTAACTAGTCATTCTTGTGAAAAATTCATCATTTACGAAAACTTTGTAGCACTGCGGATTTATGGTAATTTGCTCATATTGCAATAAAATAAATTGTTGAGAAACTGAGAAACACGCTGTCCCGATTTCGCTAATTTCCAAATGCAATTTCTGAATGTAACATCGACCCGAACCGATTTACTGTACCATGAAACGTTCACGTACTCCTAAACATTTGTAATTCGTTGCAAAATTTCACATATCATCAGCCAGGCACAGCAAATCGAATATTTGACCAACATATTCTTCCTCGTTCACATCGACAAAAAGCAGCGTCAATTTTTTGGTCTAAATATTTCGACTGAACATAATTTCACATGTGCTAGCCATTTTACATATACTAGTCACGTATCTGTACCAACAATCTGCTTGGTAATTCACTCTAATTAACCAATAAACGCAACAATAATCATTTGCAAATTGCAATGGATTTGCAGTCATATATCTGAGTGCAGGTGTGCATGAATTGATAATCAATAATTTGTTTGTGATTGGATCGCAATCGATGCATCTGGATTATTGATTTCCCGTCATTTTTCTTTCATAAACAATTTTTCTCACACATAGCGAGAGACTTTATACAGTTTTCGCATAGTTAACTCAATTATCCCGTAGAGAAACAGTTATACACTGAATTAGCACGGTCGAATATTTCAAACCATTAGCAAGATTTACATTCGATAGATATCCGCATCTTGGCACATTAGTTTTAGAAACTACCAAATTTCATTCATTATCGGTAGCAATTTCTGACCACAACACGTTAAATGAAGATGAGTAACGATATACTACTGAAAATCGAGAAAGATACAGTGGCTGATTAAGAATTCCAACGCCCTGAAGTCTTCAGCTCACTTAACTACTCCAGCGCCCTGGACGTGAACACTGAATACATAGGATCTGTTCACATATTACGTCACACTACGAAGGGCAAAACCTACAGCAAAACGTGACGGCTCTAACAAATTTGAGTCATATTTGACCCTTTTTGTGTGACGTGGGGCTTCGATTCAGGGTTTTTACATACTACGTTGTGAAATTAGAGCATCATGAACTTCACCCATTTTGATCCTTAGCTGAAGTTAAGAAAATCCAATCTAAGGCGACTCCCTTCAAAATTGTCAGACAAGAAATGAAGTTGAAGGTCGTTACTTGTCCAAGGCTAAGCAATTGTGAACTCTTCATCCACCATTTTTTTTTTAATGATAATGGTGTCACACCTTTCCTTTACAAAAAAAAACTCAAAATATCCGAGTCTGTATGACGCGACGTGATGAAATTTTTGTATGTGTGTCTCAGCCGATTATCTGATTGTAGAGACCTCCTCAACTCATAGCCTTCGATTTCTTGTCTTATGCTAATTTTTATCCTTAGATATGATTTCCGACAACTCACTTGACAATTTGAATTTCTTGGGGTAATTCTTCCAAGAAATTAGAGTTAAGAGAAGCTGTTGCTTCTCAAATAATGAAATAAATTCAATTTTGATTGGTATTAGTATCATCGCAGGTTCCAGGTAGCTCAATCGGTAGAGCGTCGGACTCACAAGCCTATGGTTCACGGGTTCGACTCCCGGCAGAGACATTGT
>JANTFA010123447.1:253-13625 GCA_026413405.1 Phytosciara flavipes | reverse complement strand
CAGTGTTGCACATTCCTGTTCGACAATTGGTTTAATCAGAATTCAAAATAAATTATCTCTAAACGTTGATTCGAATAACATCTCTGAATGCGATGTTTTTTCCATGTTCTTAGAATTCTGATTCAACCAATAGCCGAAAAGGTCTGCCCAATACGAGGCATAAGTTCGATAATCAAAATGGTCTAGACAAACATCGCAAATTTAAAAGAAGACTTCTTACGACACTCTTACAGCTAATAGTTTACGGCTAGCCTTGGCCGAAAATTTTCCAATTGGCTTTCTGGTCTGGTTGTGTTTAAGAAAATAGAAAATACTTGAACAACCATATACACCACAGCTATTATTCCTAATATGTATACCACAAACAATTACTCAACATAGTCGCATAGTCGTATATACCTCGTACGACGTGTATTATGGTATGTGACTAAAGAAAATCCAAAGAATAATAAAATGTTTGTGTAAGCCTCGGGCGCTTGTTCAGAGTAATAGCATCTGAAAATGTATACATACAACATATACAAACATAATACCTACACATCAGACACATGATGCGAACATTGTGTATCTTAAGGGTTACTAACTTACTTACTTGCTTACAAGAAGAAGAAGTATAGACTTTGTATGCATACAAAGAGAGAAAGAATAAAAAGTGGAACACACAGCACTGTAATTTGTATTATGTTTTAAGGATATTTTCTCGATTTTCCTAACATCGTAATTAAGTAGACAAAATACTTTTGCTCAATTTTTAAAAGAAAAAAAAACAGACAGAAAAAAGGAAATATCCGAGGAAGAAAAATGAATAAATATTTTTTTAACCGAAATTATTGTAGAAAAATGTATAGTCGAGACACACACATTATATGGCTAGCAACCAGTCATAATTCTTCATGTTAGGACATTCAGTTTGGGATTGATATTACATTTACGCAGAAAAAAAAAACAAGAAAATTGAGTCGCATTTAGTGGAAAAACATTTTCCTTTCTGGTGACGTAAATTAGGGGCTGTTCACATTTTACTCGCATGTTCTTTCCGATGTGTTCTTTCGACACCCTCTCTCCCACTCTCTCTTGTCACGCTGCAATACGTTCGACCTCCCTACCTAAATACTCCCTACTCACCAGTTAATCATCCGTTTTCGTGAACCGTTTTAATCCACTCTGCAGACACTTGATATTGATGTCGATCATTATCTATTGATATTAATGATGAATTCAAATCAATCAAAATCCTTGAGTCGCCGTAAACGATTGTACGAGCGCAATTTGTTTGAATTTTGTAATTTATATCTGTCGAATTAACGAGACACTGCGACGTGACGTCACGCTAGCTGTTCGAGGGGGTCATCCATCGTCATATTTTTATAAACTCCGCTCCCCTTGGCAACGTGACGTAATATGTGAACCGCCTCTGCCAACAACGAGCACTTAAGTATTTCTTTTTTGATTTTGTTGTTGGCTTAGATGAAACTGTATTTCGTATAAATCGGTAATGTAAACTATTTTTTACAGTCCGCTAGGTAAGGTTGTAGTCTTTGAATATTATCAGTTGTGTATCAAGAACTATATTCCTAAGATTCGTAGGATGAGAATCGACCATTGACGACCTGAATTACGACTGACCAGACATACCATACGAAACCATGCCGGCGGGGTTGATAGGCGTTGCACTAACTGTACGGTTGTACGGTACTATGGTCTGCTCCGGACTCATTATATTTGTAAAGTCTGAGTCGTAGTCTGGAGAAAAAAAAAACTATTTTCGGTCAGTAACTTAAACGATGGACAGAATGATAATTATTCATAATGTCGATCAATTGTAAACATTTTCTCTAGACAGTCTTGTGTACACATTTGTTCAATGGAATGTTTTTTTGCCAACACTCTCCAACCAGCAATTTTTCTTCTTTATACAATAGAATTTGACAGAAACAACTTGATGCTCGAGAATATTTATTTATAGTCGAAAAAAAACGTTTCAGTCGATTCTTTCTGTCTAAAGATTATGTTAAGGTTAGTGGAATCAACCGCAGAAAAAACTTTTCTGTAACGGTGACATTATGTCTTGAGTGGGATAGGAACAGTGCGATGGGAAAAGGTCAACATTCATTAAAAATGCAGAGAGCTCAGGAAGTTTGTCTCAGTTGTATGTGAACGTGGACGTCCAAATTGAATTCAAGAAATTTTTTTTGCTTGAAAGCTCTGCTCCATTTGCCTCTGCAGAACAATGGTAAGCTTTAAAATTTTAATTCGATTTAATCGTATCGATTGAATTTTGACGCTACACGGGCTCATCTATTATGCAACAGCAATCTAGGGCTAAAGTTGCCTTATTGAAAGTTTAATTGAAATGTTTCTCAAAATGGATTTGACTTACTGTTTACAGAATGATCGACAGGGCCACAACTGTTCGATAGTTTTCTAGTTAGTTTTGATTTGATCTTGGTTTTGAGTATGTTACACACTTGCGTAAGTAAGTGAATCATGATGGGTTAAGCTTCAATGTGTGTGAGAGTTTAAATCCCAGTGTGACGAGCGTAAAGCACGAAACGCACTACCTCCATTTACTCACCGTTAACGAAAAAAATTGAACATGATTCAATTTTTGTTCCGTTTTCAGAGCAGCTCTGAGGCACATTACGAGCGCACACACTTCATGAAAACACATGAATATCACACTTTGAAAGCCATGTGAAAGTCATCCGTTTTGAGTTCTATCTCAGCAGGTCTGTTTGCAAGGTCTAGGGATTGAAACAATGTTTTGCTTAACACTGACATTCAATGTTAAACAACGGCGGAGCTAACTTCCCAATTTTCGATTTCGTTGAGTACGACTCTTAGGGGCGTAAATACCAGTGGGCGATTACAGCCATAATGATGATGTAAAGTTGTTGCTACTAAAGCTGGTACCATAAACTGCACAGTAGACTTACCGGGTGCCAATGTGTGTATTCCGAAACTGTTCTGGAAAGACAATTTCAACAAATAGTTTGTCGTGTGGCCAATTTTTGGCTGCTAACCAAATTGTTGTAACAAACTCAGATGTGGCTAATGCTACAAAAGCATAGGACATGCTTGCATCACATTGTGTGTTGGCCGTGTATATCAAACTTTTATTGGTTCAGATTCTCAAATACAAACATTGAAATATGACGTGACTGTGCTTTACTGTACACAATGTAATCGAATCACCTCTTGTATAATTGTCAAATGTTATAGCCATTCCCGCAATTAAACCCTTTTTAAATGAGTTCATTTAACTCGGCCCAAACAGTTTTAATTTAACATGTTTGTTGTATACATTACACAGGGTTTACACCGACAATGGAATGAAAATGTGAACAACGGTCGGTCTCCATCTCATTTCCAAAAAGGTTCGTCGAAATTAAAAACCCAATCTTGATTACAGTCAAGCACACGGATCACGGGCATCAAGATTTCACCATACCATTCACACTGTTTAAACTTTCACCTTCATTTCACATTTCAATTCTCGACAGTTAATGAAATTGGATATTATTCCATATAACGCAAGTTTAAAGAGATTGACATGAAGTTGCTTTCCTGTTACACGTTTGAAATGCTGATAAGTGATGACTGTAGGTAGATTGTGTCGAATGTGTAAGAGTAGCTAACATTGGATGCTGGGAAAGTAACTCATTACATGATGGTCAATACCATTTTGTCATAAAAGCAAACTCACAAGTGTGTCGCTGAGCACGTGTAGAGTTTGCATGTTCGAGCCGAAGGCGAGGTAGTGCTAAGAATTTTTTTTTTTGAAAAACAGTTACCGAAGCAAGTTCCTCAAATGCACCACAAGTGAGTTTTCTTCTACATCTAATGTAGTCTGGCTTACTGCTTGCCACATGCGCAAGTTGAATTTGACATAAAAATTGTTCGTACATGTAATGGGTCGTTTCCGCATGCGGCATATTGCTATGTAATGCTCAACTTTCGCATGGGGCATGTAGTAAAACTTCTTTCATGGGAACTGTGCCGAAATGGTGTAGACTACAAGACTTCAACGCAATTGTAGTATGGATAAAATGTTGTTCCTGATTTAATGCCAAGAGTCTTGCCCCTTGACCGAATTCGATTCCAAAACTTGCCTCCGGCCATTGCTGGAAAACTCTCATCCGAGGTTCTAATTTTAGGCTTCGTGTGTCTAATGTTGCCCACACAAAGTGACTAACTTACAGCAAAATGTGTTTCGTTCCCATTTTGTTGGAAAGTGTTTCCGTTAAACGATAAACTTAAATCTACACATTTTGTATACGAAAACTTGAAGCTACCATCAGACACTTACAAGCAGAATATATTTAATGTGCAACGTCATTCACTCCATAAGATACGAAGATCTTTCTACATGAAGTGACATGAATACGTATAAAGTGAAATCATTTCGCTTCATCATCCATTTAATATATGTGTCTGCGAACCGAATGCAACCATAACGATACGGTACATCTGCTCTGTTATTCCATTTAATTTCTGTTTCGTTAAATAGATTTTGTCCTTTGCCAATTTAATATAATTCCTTAAGCTCCGATGAAAATTGAGACTTATTTTCTACAGTTTCAAGCAGTTTTGATTGTTATGAGATTGGAACGGGTTTCGTCCATCTTCCATTACAGATAATCAGTTTTCTCAGATGGCATAGCCAATAGAGGATAAAATGTTATCGTCTTTGTGTGTGCAGGTCTGCGATGTGTTGTCCCACCAGATGTATCCTCATCAGTTTTAAAAGACGGTTGAGCGTATATTCTGAGTGCAGTTTCCCCATATCGTAGCTACCGTGTTATTGAATTATTCATCCCAAAATTCCTGCAATCTACGCCTCGAATTCTATTTAATGAGATGTAGTTTAAATTCTTGCTCAGCTTATCTTCTTCTTTATACACTCAAGCTAACGAGGCGGATCACATAGTATGAATGCATAATATGTTCACTCAGTACAAAACGGAAAATTTATGTTTGCACACACGAACGGGAGAAATAGATTTACTGGGTCAATTTTATAATATTCAATTGACTGTATGCATTATTCTCTAGGAACGTTTGTCAACATCAATCTTGTCTATATTTCCATGTACAATACAAGTGGATGCACATAAGGGGCTGGTCACCTCCTCTTTTGTACGTGTAAAATGAAAGACTCCCCCTTTCCTCAAAATTTATCTAAGGACAAACACCCTTACGTATGTAGTTCAAGCTAAGGTGGAAGTGGAAAATTAAAATGAAAAATTAGTTATATCTTCCAATGTGTGGGTGACGTTTTCGTGTACATAGCAAATGGGATCTGAAGGATCTGAATAATGCCAAATTCAAATCCCATGGAATGTGTGCGAACGTTTTGAAAGTGTCAACAAATATTTGAAATTCCTTCAAATCGGATGATATCTGTTCACAATTGTTGCGTTGGATTATGAAAAAGCATTGTCAATGGATTTTTAGGTAATACAAAACATCAAACTGAATTTGATATTTCACACACAAAATTTCACTGAACATTTTACATGAAGCCACTGCACGATTGAAGAAGTCAATTTTAGTCAGTGGTGTGTGTGATATAATTTCAGATTGGGTTTCGCACTCATAATTCCTCTAATATTACTTGACCTCTATGGGTATAACCACTCAACGAATCAGATAAATTGTGGATACAAACTTCTGAGGAGGTACATCAGGTCACATTAACAATGAGCCTGTGGGGAGAGATTGTCTACTCTACATGAATGGAACACAGAAGACAGTGAATGACCGATTCCATTCTATGGCAAAATGCTCAAGCTGTTGACGATTTTGGGTTTCTTCGATATTCCGATCCATTGATGTCGTAGTTGCGTTAGTATTACCAGGTGTTTGCTCTATAACTGGTCGAAGTTAAAACACGTAATGGAATGACGTATGACGGCGTTGCTCCTACGAGCATGGTTATACATACGACATACCTTCATAGTTTCAAATCATTTTCTTTCTGTCTTCGACGATTAGCTCCAGGCTACTTTGCATGCAGTTCATGCGCTATCTCTCTGCAACATGCTAGCTATACCTAAAGCCAACCATGTATGTCCTTAACTGTTAATTTAATAAATCCTCATGACCTCCGATCAAAATGTGTGATTTTAAACTTTCGTAAAGCTTACCATGTGAATTTCGAACTTTTTTTTGAGTCAACAAAACCACGAAAATAATGTGAGTTTGAATTCGAGAGTAGTATATGTTAGTCATGCCACGCTGAACATGACGAGCATTGTGTATTGAGTCGTTGGTGAGACGTTTTACCCTTTTCTTAGGTTCTACAAAAAAGGAAGTTTTTTCCCCACTTTTTCATGCAAGGAAACGAGTGACGTGCCAGCCATAAAAAGGTGTCTGTCGTCGTGTGCGAGCGCGACTATAACGCAAGTTACACGTTTTTGATAGCTCCGATACCAAAACTTTTTTTTTGAAAATTCCAGAATGATTTGAAATTCGTTTCGTGTTTTTATTGAAATTTTTTGATTTATGTTTTCGCACAACAACGAAAAAAAAGAAAATTTGAATATCTTGTGAGTGCTGAAGCCATTATTTAAATTGAATTTTTGATTCAACCGATTCTACATGCGAGTAATTTGAATTTCTGGAGTTTGCATTTCAATGCTTTGCATACGGCATTCGTTTCTTATTTTCATTACAGCAACTGTTACAGTATAGTTATTTCACATCGTCTGGGAGCCTTGGTGTACGATTATTCGGTTCGTTTAATTTGAGAAAACAATCACTGCGAATGAAATGTGATCAGTTCGGGTGTTAAAACCCGAACTAACTTCTAATTATGTTCAATTAGGACACACACATTCGGAAAACTTTTAATGGAAATTGCTGGAATGGCCTTCGAGAAAGATTGGTGTTTTGAAACGGGACGAGGATTTGTTTTTTCTGTTTATGCAGAGGGGTTGTGTAGGGGTTCTTGAGACAGGTAAGAAGAGAATGTTCCTTTAATAAACATAATGGTGCAGACAGTTGGCATACAATAAAAGGTTCAGACGTAATCGGCATAGTAAACTTAATTATTCTGTCAGTTCATTATCGAGAAACATGTAAATCGGGGGGAAAGTCAGGTCACAGGATCCAAAAGTCCCCATACAAAGTCACTGGAAAGTCAAAGTCATTAGTCCTAACTCCAATACAAAGTCAGGAAGTCGGGTCACGCCGTTTTTGGTAGTAGTCTCCCCCTCAATGTAAATAGAACGGGGATTCTGATAACATGGAACGAAGAAAACTTTTACTATAAACTCGAAACGGAATAAATCATTTTTGATTAAACCGAAAATCATTGGATTTTATTGGACGGATATCTGATATCTGATCAGTTTATACATCTGTCCTCGTTCCAAACACGTTATCACTTTTACTTTTTCGCTAGGAAAGTACACAAATTTCTACAAAATTTCGAAAACGTGTAACCAGTGAGCGACAGGAAATTTCTTGCTTACTTTTGGCATAACTTCCAGAGCGAGAATGAATTATATCATATCCAACAGCAGCAACTTTCTAGACGACATCAGGAGGAAAGATTATATGCGAAAAGTTTTATTTTATGAAGTTTGTTTATGAAGAGGTACTACAAAGACAGCTACCATGTAATAGGGCAACTATGTTAAAGGGAAACAACTTGTAATTTTATGTAAAGCAACAAACTCAATAAATTAATTGCATGAAACTTTTCCAGAAAGAGTGGGTAGAAATATGAGCGACAGAAAGGAATTCTATTGTTTGACAAACGGAAATCATTTCATGCAGTCGAACAGCTGATTGAAATGTCCAAATCATTTATTATTCGTGCTTTCACTCCTCCTCTGCTCCTTTTTTCGTAGCCAATTTGAGAGTAATCGTAAGCCGGTTAAAGGTTTCGACCTAGATCTGCTTACCAGCATGAACACTCTTATTTGAAACGTCAAAAAGCCTCCAAGTTGTCATACGTTTATGCGTATACGTTTGCATGTAAGTTGTGTGCATGATCCCTGTCGTTACGAAAGAAATGCAAGACCCATTTTGATTGCATAAGCCACCGAATATTTCTTCTGTTCATGCTAGTAAGCTGTGCTATGGTTTCGACATATGAAATCAGACCTAAATCTTTCTCTAAATTTGAACAAATTAGAAAAATTCGAGGTAATTTAGAACGAAAATGGGCCTAAAATAGGCTCTGTTCACAATCCAGTCATTGTTATTCATTCCACATCCAAGTGGATTGAATAACGTCGATTGGATTGTATTTGTCGAAGCTTACTCTTCTCCAGCTGTACGGAAATTCGTTTAATTTGACGATTTCCGTATTTCGTGCGAGCTCGGTGGGTTTTTCCTTTTCTTTTGAACAGGCATATGATACCCCGACACTCGATCAAACATTTAAAGCTTGTCACCATAATGAATGGAGAAGAAAATGTTCTCAAAAAGTGTTTACAGAAATTAAGTCATTTAATTATCGACAAAGTAAATGAAAGGTGCGCCATCCATGAATGACGTTCCACTGTTCCCTCAGAATTTTATATTCCTCTCCCTCCCCCATCGTCAACGATTTTCTTATTCCATTAACATGGCGTGACACTCTTGGCCAGACTATCCCTTCCCCATCAAATGGTGGACGTCATTTGTTTACACTCCCAAAAAAGTTTTCTCGACAAAGTTCGCACTTCCTTTTACAATCAGAGATGAGCGAATAATACAAACACATTTCCGTCTCGTTTCTACGGCGCACTTTATCTAATTTAATTGTTTTACGGCACAAAATGTAAACGGGGTTAATATCGTAGCTGTTAAGATAATATTCCGGAGAGTAGTAGCGAAGGTTCGTTATGTCTACAATTTATCCTCTCAACAAAATTTGTTGTGAGGAAGTTGGAGACTGTCCATAAATGACGTCCAACTGAGATTTTTAGACCCTCCCCGTCTCGTCCAATATTTACCCATACCTTTATGATGGCCTCCTCTCATCCAGCATTTTCCAATACATTTAAGGTAGCGTGTCCACTTTGGCCATGACCTCCTCCCACCATTACGGTGGACGTCATTCATGGACCAGCCCTTATATATTTGAATGCTGAGTGTTTTCTTTATTCTCATTTATGAATACACACAGAACTGAACTGGTTGCTACAATAATAACATCGTCTTACTTATCAAATTACACAGGTTGGGAAAGCCCAGACCCAAAAGGCGATATATTATGAAAACAGTGCTTCGGGGGATGGATTGTTGAATTCCACTCATCTGATTTATTTTATCATTTTGTGTCTTCTGCATTTCGAAAATTGTACTGGGATTCAGCCTAAAAGCAATATTTTCTCCACAACACCACAATATAAAGGCGGTTCGGTCGGGTATTATTTCCTCAAAATCGGGGTACGTGCTTTAAGAATTGAAATTTTTCTAAATGACAATGTCCATACCGTTTTACGTTACGATGAACATTGTTTGAGAAGAAAATCTGAAAAGTGGTTGGTGAATGTAAATTTACGTCGTTTCACAGTTTGAAGAATGATTAAACAATCTATTAATTGAAACGACAACCTGTTTCGAGTGTTACACATAGAGGTTGGGGAAACCTGACCCGCTCCGAGATATTTACCATTTTCCAAGGGGTTTTGTGGTTTCTGTATTTAGCAAACAATTTTCATGAACCCATTTTGTTGAACATGAGGCCCCGTACACGGTGTGAATTAAAATATTCGATGAAGTATGAAGTATCCTTTGAAACCTTTCCAACATGGCCCAGCATAAATGACATTCATAACCATTAATACACAGGCACACACAAACATACTCAGTCCAGCAATAGCAATTTCTCATTATTGATATTTAAATGACGACTTTATGGTAGCTTTAGCTATTTTAGTATTTAATTTAGTCCGTAAAATGATTAGCAAATAAAATGAGAAAAGTAAAATTAACGAAAAAACTATTTTATGTATAAATGGACCAATTTATTGTTGAAGGATGCGATAAATCTTATTACCTCCGAATAAAAAAGAAAAATAATAAAAAAAAATCTAAATTAAGAAAACGCTAAACAACAAAACTAAACAATAATTTAAATGAAAACAATTTAAACCAAGAAAAAAAATATTTAAGAAAAAAAACGAGAATTTATTAAAAGAACAAAGAAGGATGGTACTAAGTACGACCGCATTTTATCAAAAATTATAGTCACATTTCAGTTGGTCTTAATTAAAACAGTGTTTCCAATTGTAATTACATTACGTCGCGTATATTGCTTGGATCTAGTTCGTTTCGGACAGAAGGATTTTACAGTCTGTCCAAATTTGGATGCATTTTCCAATAGTTTTTTTTAGATTTGCCTCAAATAGTTTCTTACCGATATTTATCCAGAGACATGAAAGAGCCATTAGAAAGGTAATTGTGTGTGCCAAAAAAAACTGTTTCCCCTGACCGCTACTGATCTCAGAGCTTTTCAAGGACACCAAACATGTATCCCGACATATGTCCTTCGAACTACACAAAAGTTTACTGAGTTTCTCTACTCAAATCTCGAGTAATTCCCTACGCAGAAAATTTTGATCTAAAATCATCTGTGGAACGTACATTTGCTTTGAGGGGGAAACTACTCCAGAAAGTCACTTGAGCTTCGAAAAGTCACAAGTCATCCGGAAGTCATCCGGAACTCATCGCAAGTCGTAATAAGTCAGAAAAGTCATACAAGTCATTTAAGCATGAATCATAAAAACTTCAGGAAAAGAGTCGCTTGTGAGTTAGATTGAGTTCATAATCCTGAACGACCCTTTCAGGAATCTATTTTTTGAAATTTCGAACCACTTGAAAGATCTTGTTGGGCATAGAAATTCGAAAACATCGAAACACTAACGTCAAGTCAAGTCATTGAAAGTCAATGTAATTCATCAAAAAGTCAAAGTCTGGTCACACCGTTTTTTTGGAGTAGTTTCACCCTCGATTTGCTTACATTATCATCAATCCTTTGCAGACAATGAACACTGTAAGAGACAGAAAATTGGTTTTTGGGCTACTGATGGCTACTAGCATCAACACTCTTACTTGGAACGTCAAAAAGCCTTCAAATGTCCATAGGAGTATGAGCGTACGTTTGTGTGCTTTTACTCGCGCAAAATAAACATGATCCTAATTTGATTGCGTAAGTCTCTGAATGTTTCCTATGTTCATGTTAGTAAGTAGTGCTACAGCCAACTCGTCATATAAATTGTTTGTACTTGGATTTCGAAGATTTGATTTAACGTCATTGGACGAATGACGAATGCTAAGCCCAATAAGAACCTGTTAGCCCCGAAACACATACAATTACCTTTCTAATGACATCCCACACGAACACGATCTTGCACGTTTCATGTACGTACATGGACAAACTTCGTTTTCGATCATATCGAGGAATTTTTTGAAAAGCTGCTTCTAGCAAAAGCGAATAATTACCTAGGCACACATAGAAAAATTCACTCGAAAATGCGTCCGATTTCAGCAAGCTGTTTTACAAAATGATCCCTTTGCAAGTGTGTTAAAATTTTACTAGCAGACAAGAGTCAAAAGCGGTGGCTCACCCATCACACAAGTCTAAACAGTTCGTTTCCAAGCAATTGCGTTGTTAATTTCACATGATATAGCGGAATGTAAACGTGGTTGAACTGCGTACGTGCAGTTTACCTTCCGTTGTCATGTAAAAAAGAGAGAATTAATGAAGATCGATCCATATTTATAAATGTTAGAAATTTTGATGTGTTGTTATGAAAAATAAACAAAAACCAAAATCGCCGAGTTGTTTTACTATCAATCAGTCACAGTTCTTCTTCTTCATTTTTCCGAAAGAAAACGATGAATTCTTCAGAGAACGAGAACCTCGTTAGAGCACGTACAAGAAATGTATTTTTCTGACGTTCAGTTAATGCGCTGAGTTAAAGTAAGAAAAATTTGACATCTCTCATCTCGATATAAGCAAATTTTATTTCATTAATTTTCACCATTTTAACACATGTCATCGATCGTAGATGAGCACTAAAAACCAAAGCTAATTGGCAAGTTTAATGACAGATTTCACTCAGAGTTAATTCTTCATGACCAAAATCGGCCGTGAAGAATCTAACCTCACAGTTAACTTTGACAGCATTAACTGAGCGACGAAAGTTAACGTCAGTGAATGAAATACATTTCTTGTACGTGCTCTTAAGGAATACTATTGCTCGAGTGGTATACATGCAGCAAATTTGGAAATTGTCAAATAAAATAGCACGAGACAAATCATTGCAGTTGATTTGACCAACCTAATGTCTGAAAATAAATACGGGCAAGTTACAGCGAGTTAAGCGAATTTCCTTTGGTAGATTTTTCGGCGTTCAATTACAAAAGGACAGGGACTTAGCGTCACATTTCCATTTTAAAGGGTTTTTCACTGATACACGCGGTATATTCGATTACTGAATTATGCTGAGTATGAAACCGCAAACCGCGAACATTCAATGTTTTCGTTTCACTTATTCCTCGCGGTGTATTAATCTTAATTGCATATGAAACAAAGTTGAAAAAAAATGAAATCATTACACCATCCTACTATACACAGCTCAGAAGTGAATATAAATTTCAACATTTCTGTAAATCCACTCAGGCGAATGGTTTTCTATTTTCCGATAAAGATCCACCTTTTTCTCCTTCACTTATTTTAGATGAATTCCCTCAGTTCAGTCAAACTTTTTTTTCCTCCGGATTTTGAGAGCTTTTATAGTTCAATCATATCTATTGAAATCTTAAGTGGCTGAAAATGATTTTCTAAAACATTTTTACCAGAAATTGTTGATCTGAGACTTTGATTTACTTACCCACTAAAAAACCTTATCAAATAATTGGACGAATGTTTCAAACCAGCCAACATTATATGTGTTTTGTGATATGATTTTGTTGGGCCTTCACAAGAGCTGTCATCTGATCTACAACGTTGAACTTTGAATAGAGAATCGTAAAATAGTCCTAACGAGGCGAAGCCGAGAAGGAAAAGCTTATGACGTGCACTCTTATAAGTTCTGCTTTCATTACGAATTACAAGTCATTTAATTATTGTAAAGAAACCAGTTCATACTAATATCCTGGCGGTAATATACCATTCATAGTGGACTCAAATCTCATTTTCTCTCATCTTGAACAGAATGAATAGGATGAAAACAGTTTTACACCTCGAGCTTCATCGGTTTTCGGAAGCTTTGAGTTTTCATTGGATTTGCCAGTTTATCTTGGAACAGAGACATCTGTTACACAATAGGTTTTAATGAGCATAACACGAAGCTCTGGTCTAGCCAAAATATTCACATTGTATGTTATAGCGTAGCGTTGCGCCACCTCTTATCATTTTTTCTTG
>JANTFA010123336.1:0-13626 GCA_026413405.1 Phytosciara flavipes | reverse complement strand
CACCAAAGTGTTGTACAGTACAACATATACAACACTAAAAGTGTTGACGGACAACAATTACAGCACTAAAAGTGTTGTATTTGTTGTACTGTACAACACTTTGGTGCTGGGTCAGGGGCCCCTTTTTCCCCACATCGAAGTGACAACACCATTCCATTTTGACTATTAAACAGGATTTTGAAAGAGGAGCAGTGAAGTTTTGAAAACCGAGATAACTCGACCCACGCTAGTGTGTAGTGTGCCTTTCAACAAGTAATTTGGAATGAAAAATTGAAATAGATGGTAGACAAACCCAGTACCTTCTACTTTCCGCAGCGATGCTCTAACCGACTGAGCTACTGTGCACACTTTGATGTGATTCAGTGTGTGGAGGATAAATAAAAATCACTTCTCCCCAAGCTCCACTGCAAAGTGGAGCAGAGAGCTGCGAAACTTGGACCGAACTGACATAAAGGTACTACTAGTGCGACCTTCTGAAACGTTCTTTTCGTTGCAATATCGCTCCAATTTGGTTTGGAAAAATACGGACTAACTAAGTCATTAGGTGAGAAACAGCCAGAAACTAAGGCGTCTCGTCGCAATTTTCAATTAACCAAAGAATCTGAACTATATTCGTTCGCTTGGTACAATAACTTACGCTCAATTTGTTTCACATTCATGCAACATTTTTTCAGCACGATTTTTTGTGTTGAACTTAGAAGTCCAACACCATGATGATACAAGCAACGCCCTTACAGAAAACGCGAACATCATTTAGCCAGGCAGTCGTTATTTCAGCATGTTCTTGTGTTTTCTCTAGGTTGGAAAGTGGTTTATTACACCATTAGGTAAAACATAAAAATTTACTAAGTCACAGGTTTCTATACAGTAAGGACAGTAAGGTTCAGTTGATTTGCATAATGAAATGGGAGTAGGAACAAACGGCCATACCTGTGTTTCATGGGTTGGAAACAAATCGCCCCAGCTTGACGAATCTATTTATATTCCATCTTACGTATACAACTTTACGGTCGTAGGGTCGCAATATATATTTCGATATGAAAATCTAATACAGTAGAGATGTGTAAAAGCAATCTCAACGGTTGAACAATAATAGAAAATCAATTTATCGTAACCAATTGACTGAATTAAAAAGATATAAAAACTGGGATACGATTGTGGAACTGCGTAAATAATATCAAATCAAACCAGACAAAAAGTTTTATCTTCATTCCATTTCGGCACACAAGATAAACGCAAAATTCTCTCTTATGAAATCTAATTTTTCGGTTCTCTTTTGTAAACACTTCACTTCCTTCGTCCTTTCGCTTTTATTAAAAATATTTTTCCTTTCAAAAGAAAAATTCGGGGTCGTTCATAAACTGAGTGAGTCGCTCCCTCTTTCCAACTTATGGTAGAATCAAAATTTTTGCATGTCAGTTAGCGATCGGTAATCAATTCACGCCGTAAGTGTGCCACAAATTCAAAAATTCAAAGTACGACTAGGATTCCTGCCGCAGCGTTATATCGCCCTTTTCATACAATAATGCGTCGAAATATATTTTTTGGTTCACTTTTTCATCGACTCGTTCACTAAAAATTCAAATTTTGGGCACACTTACGGCGTCAATGAACTTTGAAATTCGAGAGGAAACGCAACATGTCCTTCACAATCGCAACGTTCAATTCGAACTGTTTGCGCTATTTTCGTATAACAGTGCGTCATCGACATAAGAATACCTAGATATGCAATGTCAAACAACAGCTTGTAAAACAATCTTCTTAGGTGTTCGTTTTCTGTGTACACTTTCACTCATATGATATTCTAATTGTCCGTTGCCAGTTCGTAACGTTAAGAATCTCTAATAATAATTCTCGTGTGTGTGTGATATTCGTGTTCAGATAGCCAACAACGCCGTCGTCTTTAAGTAGGCGTTAAATTATTCTGTTTGTATGAAACGTCATCGTGTTAAGTTTCGTGTCACACATTTCATAAAAAATCACACCTCTGTTCCAATAGGTCTGTTCCATCGTACGGTAAAAACGATTTTTGACAGGCCGAAGACCACCCAAGCGTAATCCAGATAACCTCAACTTTTGTTCGAACCATACAATTTTGTGGCTATCTGGATGACGCTTTGACAGTTTGAATAACCTTGGAAACGACCTATTGTGTCTAGTGGTGTGCGTGATGTGTTGGCGCTAGATTGTAGTTTGACATTGCAGCCCTCTGGAGTGCGTTGAAATTTCAATTAATTTGTCAGAGATTCAACCAAGATTCTAATTATTAGGCGCATTTTTCAGTTCTTTTCTTTTAAAATAAAAATTTTTCGCTAAGGTTTTTGAGAAACACTGTGGACTAGCTTATCGATCCGTTCCCAGTTTATCATAGAGTTTATTTCATCTAAAAATATAGCCGAAATTCAGACCGATACAGTTCCATCAAAATGAAAATATAAAAAAAAACCTTCGCTAACGCCCTCAATCCATAAAAAAAAATCGACTGAGTGAAACAAATTTCGAACGGATCCAAATCAAAATTTATATTCATTGAACCATAAATAAGTAATAGAAACGCAAAACAGCTCCGAAACTTTTACGCTTTTAAACCTTCTCTCCTTTGTTTGTTTTATGCATAACCGAATGTTATGGATGCCTTAAAATCACTTTGATTTGCAATCCGATTCCCCGAGGAACGTTGTTGTTGTATGATGAAATGCTATTAGTTGAGGGAGATAGAGATAGAGCATTAATACCATTTATATATGCGATGATCAACAGCGTTTCATGAATGCGGTCGTTTGTCATAAATAGCAGAAAAATTATATTCACTCTGTCTCTACACATCCGTTTTGGGGTTTTGTGATATAATAATAATGTACAGTCAGTTTGTGTACTTAATCCACAATTCCGTGTGGTTCATATATCCATCAACATTTATTTATAACACACGGATGTGTACAATAGCATTGGATGAAAAAGGAATCCTAAACTATCAAATCTCAGGGCTTATTATTTGAGAAATCTGTGGAAAATACAGAACAATTAAGTTTGAAAGTCTCTAAAACGACCAATCAAATCAGTGAAAAGGTCCTGCATGCTGCAAACGGATGAACTTATCGTCTTATAACCAGTTCGGATTTTGAAATAAGCATTCGACGGTACATGCTCTCATGAGATTGTTGGAAGAATATATCTTGGGTTTCAACAACAGTGGATGATGAAGTACCACAATGTTCTACTCCTGGACCTCTTCTGCTTCATATATTTATTGCTGACGCACTCTAACACAACACTTTTTCGCTAAGTTTGTCTCTCTTCGAGCTGAATCCAGTGTTTCCATTAATCATATTACCATAAGTGGAAGATTAAAGCAAATGCGGGAAAGCCGGGATCACTTCAAGTTTATCTGTCCTCCTTAAAGATGCTATTTTTTCCATGACATCAACGATTTTTGTTTTCTGTCGAATTTGTTGATTTTTCGTTCTATCTCTGAGCCTAATTCCAAGCATACTCTGTTCCATGGCTCTTTGCGTCACTCTGAAGCTATTTTCAGATGCTTTTCTTCCAAACGTTAGCACTGGAAGGACTCATGTGTCGAACACTTTACGTTTCAGACTGATAAACATAATGCTTTTAAAAATAACGTATAACGTATCGAATTGTGTTCGAATATCTTAAGTCTACTCTACATTCGCCTAATGAGTTTGATATCGACCATGTTTCAACTGAATCAAAGGCTTTCATGGAGTCGATGAATATCAAGACCATCCACCTCTTGTATTCTTTGCTTTTCTCAGTTAATGCTCTCATCACCTGTAAATGATCATTTTTGCTGAAACCGGATCTAAATCCAGCTTGTTCAACAGGTAGAAGTCGAGCTTTTTGGTAGTACTCTTTTCCATGATCTTCCTGGACAGCTTGAAGATTCCAATTGAATATTTATCGACCGTCAAAGATATCAACCGAATCAGCTAAGTTGAATGTTTCAGAGCAAACAAAAAATATTTTGCCCCGTCCGGGAATCAAAATCGAGCCTTTTGTTAAGAAAGTTAACAGAAAGCTTGAAGAGTGTTGGTCACAGGCTCATGGATCGGTAAATCCTGTTATGAGGGTTGGTAATATGATTCACTAGTGGGTTAAAGTAAGAGCATTATGTTACAATTTTACTTGACTTTTGATTTCGCCATACAAAATTACAAACAAAATTCATAGAAAAGACCTTCCAAGAAAAACCCTGTAACTCAAAGAGGCCCTGATCAAAACGAATTATTATTTTCGAGTAAGAGACAGGAACAGCAACATAATAATCACGTTTTGAAAATGCTATTAAGGATGTATACAATAGTGAATGAATCAAATAACCTTTTCTAAACGGAAAAAGAATGTTTACACCAAAAGAAAACCATGTTTTCCTCATAGTTTAACTCTTATTTAGGGAATACATGCACAGAATCTCAATTCCATAATAACCCCGAACTTATTCTTCATTCAATAAAAGTTCACAGGGTTTTTATACAAAGCTCCGAAAACTATTCAACTCGAAAGTAGATTTATATACACAATCTTGTGATACCCATATGTAGGAGATATAACACAGAGCACTGCGTACCCTATACTAGACGTAGAGATATTACGTACACCCCTATATACCTTGTACAGAACCAGAAAAAAAGCAGCCAAAGCAAACGCAACAGTTGGAAATCCCTGTGAAAATTCCAAATTTTTCATTTTCCTTCAGTCGTCATTCTGCTATCGTACGGGATAGGACCACATTATACGAACTTGACGATTGTGTTGAATCAAGAACCAAAGAGTAAATGAAAAGTGATTTAAATTGTAGATCAAGGTGAATTTTGTGAATTGGATTTTCAAGTGTTGCACACACACACATACAGACATACAGACAAACACAGACGCAGTCTCGTCAGTATATAAGTACTGAGTTCTGTGTGGTTGAACTCTGTCAGAACGGATTCTGTCGATTCGTATTGTTTTTTATCCTTATACTGTGGAGTGCGTTATTTACCGTGCAAATAGAAAAGGTAATTCAAAATGTTACACCGAGAGAGAGACTGTCGACATTCGATGGGAAATTTCATCCCAGGCTTTTGATTTCCATTTTTTTTCCTGGTCTTCGTTTATTCTATTTTGAAAATCGATTTAATTGCACACATTAAGTGTATTAAATTTCGGTTTGATTTATAGATTCGAAACGAAACCAAAAAAAGAAGTTTTTTTTATTCCGTTTGTTTGATGTGTGTTGTGCAGAGAGTCTCGCGATTCGACAATGGTTACACATAAAAATGGAAATTTATATTTGTTTTGTGGATTTGTGTAGAAGCTGAAAACCTCACGAGAGAAAAGTGAAAAGTTTTTAATTGAATGAGGATATATCTTTGGAGGAAGAGATTACAAAAGAGAATGAGAGGATTATCAGATTGCTGCTGGGCATAATAGAATTCGAAGACTTTTTTTTTCTTGCTGATTAAAGGTAGGTATGGATAAGAGTCTTCCGTTCTGTGTGTCAGTGTTATGTGAATTGTATATATACCAACCAAACCTCTTCCAACCATACCACGTAATACACATTTCGTTTTTAGTTTTCTTTGTGGCTGGGAAATGAACATTTCTCATGTCTAGCGCACATATACAGGATCCGATTATGCCGATATAATGTTGTTATATGGCCGAATAAACCAGTATGTGGAGGAGATATGTTTAATGTTATACACACAGAGAACGTAGATTTGATTAGTTAAACCAACTAAACGAAAACTATAAAGGGAAAGTTAATCCATTATTCGATTCAGCTATTTTATACTTTGGTTGAAGGGAAAATGGAGATAAGATACACAAAATGTAAAAGGTGAAAAGCAAAGAGAATATATGAGTTTTTCGGCTTAGTTTTGTAACGTAACATTAAATATTTCGTCTTCATAAAATAAATAACGACCAATAAAAACCATCGCTCGGCACACACACAGCAAATTATTTTCTGTACACAAGAAGAGTTCAAGGTTGCAAGAACGGAATGACGAAATGCAATATAGAGAGTTGTACGTACACCCCCCAAACACCTCCTTTAACAAGACTGAATCCAGTCGATGAAAAATTCCTCTGCACGACAGTTTGTGTCGTATTTGACAAAAAAGAAAACGATGGCGCATTCATTTTTTAATATTTCCAAACCCGATTGTCAATATTATGCCATCGACGGTTTCCATTGTCATTTTCAACGGGTAAGTCTGTATAATCAACAATATATTGCGATGGATTATGAAGGGCTTACCGTTTAGTCGGTTTAGTCTTACATTCTGCCGAGTGGTTTTATAAAATACAAAGGTTACACCATAGACAAAAGACACCCAAAACTCATTTTGTCAAATATTTGTAAGGACATTCCAGATCGTCTGGGCTGAAGAAATATTAAAATGCTCGATAGGAGAGGGGTAATTCACTGGTTAAAATGGTGGCAAAATTATTTTCTTATTTGCTCAGCAATTTTTTCTCGTGTTTTCACATTTTGAATTAACTCAGGCGAATGACAACCTTTTTCCGCGAACTGGAAGCTGTTGACAATATATGCGTATGTTGAGCCCCACGTGGCTTAAATATGTTCAAAACTCGCGTAAAAATATCGTTCAACGAAAAAAAGTTTGGCGAGGAAGTTTGTCATCCACCTGAATTACTTCAAAAAGTCACAAAAATGTAATGGGCTGTTCATCAATGACGTCCACTGTTTCTCAAGATTTTAAGACCCCCTCCCCCCATCATCCACCATTTTCCCATGACATGGCGTGTTCACTGTCCACTTTGGCTCCCCTTACAATGAACGTCATTTATCGACAGCCAACCATCGGTTGTATCATTCTCCTGCTAACCAAACTTAGACCATTTTGTGGCAACTTTAAAAACCACTTTCTTATACGATCGAATAATAGTTCGACCATGGTTAATTATAGATAGAATCATATCTAACATGTTGGTGATTCGACAGACTGGACTTAAAAAGTTTTCCATCAGAAATTGCGGTTGGTTGCGTTACATTGTTGTGATATTTTGAAGTATCTCATGCAAATGACAAACTTTTTTCCCTGAAATTTCCACTGACCAAAATTGACTTATTCAAATTACCATTATTCAAATCCCATTTGCTATATGTACGCGAAAACGTAACTCAACTCACACATTGAAGATATAATTTTTCATTTTGATTTGTCACTTTCTTCTATATATCATCTTCAAGACCGTTTGACAGGTCAGTCACGTTAGGAAAAGTCATCCACGTTAAAAAAATTTCATACAAAAAACACATTCAACGAAAGATTTAACGAAACTAAATTAGGGACAAATGTCAAAGTACCGTAGCCTGTAGATGATCTATTGAGAGGCTCCTTGGCTAAGATATGATATGCGAGCTTTGAACGTATTTACGTCAAAGCTCGCATATAAAAAAGGCGAGAAAGGTTGTAATTTGCGTAAGTTATTCCAAAAAGCCACGAAAGGTTAACGCAACCAATCGCATTTTTTGATGAGAAACATTTTGACGACTCACCAACATACCAGATATGATTGAGTATCCAACCTTAGAGTAATTCTAGTCGAAATACCATTGGATTATATGTGTCAAAAAAGGTTCCCCTTCTAGAGAGTGTAATAAATCAACCGAGTGATCTACCCTTCGTCGGTAAGCCTTCGATTATACCGTGTAACAAAGAATTTCTTTCTCTGATAATGTATTAACATGTTGATCGGGATGAGTCTGAAATGTCAAATGCTTTCTCAAACCTAAAGTATTTCTTCTGTTATAATATAAATTTGAAACAGCTAAATTGAGGATTAGATAAGTTTAGCCTATAAATATTGGTAAAATCAATGTCTCTGGGATATGAGCGCTAAAATAATCTAAAATTTGACACTTATTGTGAGATGTCAGAGTTTCTTCTGTTGCTTCTTTCGTTCAAAGAACAACATCGTTTCCTTCATTTCTTTTAACACACATTTATTTACCAAGACTAAATTCGTTGCTTCATAATCATTATGCTGAATTGTGACGTGTTCCAATTCTAATCTTCGTAAGATTTTTAAGAAAATGGCTCTATTGCGTGCGAGAAAGGCTTGTAAAAATTATTGACGCCGCGCCGCTTGAAAGAAAAAACGCAATATGTCCTTCTCACACGCAGCACTCAATCCAGACTGTTCGTGATACTTTCATATTAAAGTGCATCGATTTTACTCAAAATTCAAATGGTTGAGCGCGCTTACGGTGTGAATTGTCGCACCCTAATTGACTGTATCAAACGTATCAGTGGAAAAATGCTCACTCATACGACGTGCATGGGAAGGGGAAGGTGATGAATCTAGTAGTATGTAATTGCAAAAATCACTTTTAGGTAGTGCGTAAAAGTACCGCCCTCGTACTGAAGCCGAGATTGACGAGATATTGTGTATACGAGAAAATGCCGGCATACCTAGTCAGGCATGTGACGCACTATTTTCACTTTTCTCACTATTTTCGACGATCTCGATATTGAGTCACTATTTTCGCTATTAGCTCACTACTCTCACTTTTAATCACTTGTTTCGTAATTTTGTGAAAAATATTCGAAAGCCGAAGTCTTTCCTTCTTGTACCATTTTGTCACTTTCGTCATATCCCCTCGCCTTTAGCTGGGGGCAAGATTTTCTGGTCAACTTACACAGGTGGTCAACGTAAACAGTTTTTGTGCCTAATATCTTGCTCTTTGATTTTAGTGTCCTTTTGAAGTTATTTCGAGGAAATAACAGTAAATTAACGTTTTAATGGACCACGAGAAGTGTTAAAAATGTTGACCTTTCGGTCACCTTCTTTTGTTTTAAACTAACTTTTTTCCCAATTTTAAGCTTCATTTCTCCCTATTTTCGTGAAAAATTTCAGAGGCCTCACTGAAGATAATTCGAATAAATTCAAGTAGTCAACAATATGATTGTGTGCCTGAGCCGAATGGTTATAGTCGTTGCTTCATGATCAGAATGCTCGGGTTTCGAGAGTTCGAATTCTGGTCTTTCAAGATTTATTTTGTTCATAGCGGACAGGAGTTCCCTCGCCACTCTACCGCTTGTATCAAAGGCATCAGTGAACAAATTATGACATCAAACACAACATGAAAAGGTGATGATTATGGCCCTCCTGAGAGCTCTCAAAACGTATGCTACAGGTGTTTATTTGGCCAATTAGAAACATTCATGCTACGCCTTGTGTAATATGTATGGAAAAATGTCGTTTGCATAATTCGTTTTGCCATTTTCACCGATAAACTCGAATCAAGATGTAGCGTTTGACGTGACATTCATTTGTGTTAGCATAATGTGCTAAACGATAAATTTCTATTGCTTCGCTTGTGCTAGCTTTAAGCACACACATTTATATTCAAATTTACCTACTTGATACAGCTTCACATTTTACTATGCGGCAAGGTGTGGAAGTTATATAAATGTTCTGTTACGTACATATGGTTGATTCCATAACCATGTCCCGGGATGAACGGAGTCGAGTCCTGGAATAGCTCGGAATCGGTAGGACTTTCCTTGGAGCCTTCATGGAATCTTATCTGGTATACCACTGAACCTCATTCGGATGAATGGAGCATGTTCTCAGGAAAGATCAATGGATTTCGAGATATTTTGGTTCAAACTTCATTAGTCACGGGATGAGGTCTTGGATTGCTACATATAAAAAGTCATCAAAAACGCTTTCGTGTAAATTCATTTAAAGTTCATTTATTATTGAAATGATTTTCACATACAACAGCTCCGACATTTTGAAGCAAATTCTAATTTTATATGATCTAAGCTTTAGGTAAATGTAATAATGAAAAAAGAAATTCGTCATCGAGAGAGTGCCGGGGTAGTGTAATCAGAAATTCAAGTGTGTATGCGTATGATATGTACATTAAAATGTCCTTCGACATGTTTTTCTTCTACAAAATATTTCGTCTTCCTCTGTATAAGAATGCGCTCGATGGTATAGAGAAACCTTTCCCGCCGAATTATTTATGAAGTAGGGTGGTATAAACGGGTGCGTGATGAAGAATTGGTGCCGAGTGTGCGTAGACTGGGGAATGGGAAACATAGGCCGTCGGTGCATGGTGAGACACAACAGAATGTGTGGTGGCATGGGATGCGATGACTGGGGCATGTGCAACATAGGATGGAGCATGATGTGCCACATATGTTGGTGAAATGTATGCGGCCGGTGCATGGTATGCTTGCACAATTGGGGCAACCGTTTTTATGGCATGATGAGTTTCAAGTGATTTAGATACAACGGCATTAAAACCTGTGATTGGAGCGAAAATATTGTGTTAGGAATGAAATGACAAATTAGACGGGAAATAAATAGTCGGTTACCATTTACTGGGTCAGCGGTGTAGTCAACGGTTCGTCGGGAGCCGTCTGGTTCCACTAATGAGTACTGGAATAAAATAACAAAAATAACATTCGTTCACCAAAAACGTAGCATTAGATGTGAATATATCTGCGGGCAATCGAAATTTATTTAGGAAAATCGAGGATGGTTCTTCTTGTACACCATGGTTTTTGTATTCATTTGAAAACTCGATTTCCTTCGGAATAATGTTTCGACGAGGTAAACGAATAAATTGAAAGTTAATTGAAACACAATTTCACAGCACAACCGAAAATACCGATTGTCCGCACGATCATTAGCTGATGAAAAACCGATGAAATTCGCTAAAAAATCAACCTGTGAGCTTTTGTCTACACTTCCAATCCAATAATAACGAACAATTTCGCAAAATATCTACACCTCAGTACACTCTTGCTATACTGAAAAGCAAAAATTCCGTTTTCTCAACTCAGTAACGAAAAATAAAATTTTCGTCGGCCTTACTGAGGAAGACGTTGTACGTAACACAGTGATAAATGATTTTATGAACAGTAGTGCGTTAAAGGATTTTCATGTATACTTTTGCGCACTAGTGCACAAAAGTGACATCTGGAAAAATTAGAGTCTGACATAAAATCTTGTTGCTAACGTGTGCGTGAACTGGAACTGTGCGCATACGATGTGTTGTCAACCTCGGCTTCAGGTTGACCATTTTCACATCGATTGCACAAAATTTGTATTTAGGGACATGTTGGCAAAGTAATTATTTTAGACGCACGATGGGTATATTGTCATACCCGGCCTGCGGCTTGTGACAATCTACACTCATCTAGTGCCTAAAGAAGCATTTAGTTCGGTTGTATGAATAACTATTCTGCAACGACAAAAATAGCGCTTCCTTATGTGTCACGTATGAATGGCATTTTTTCACTGGAGTTTTACTTTTTGTCGTCAAGTGTTAAAAACCACCTCATTTCGCAACTTGTTGCACAAATAACAACTTCCACATTCCCCACTAACGTTCACAATTCATATTGTCATGCACTTATTATCACACTAACCTGCCCTTTGACCACATCACCGTCACGTGTTTCATGTTGTTGCTTATCATCGCCAGTCGAGTGGTCCTTGATGTCGTATGCAAAACTGTATTGCGGATGTGGGTCATATTCTTCGGTCTGTTGGGTTAACAATTGCATTAAATATATTGTGGAGATGACCTGAGAAAAACAGCATTTCAATTTACCTTCACGTATGCATGTGCTACTGGTGCAACAGCTATAGCGACTGAGTACACTTCAGCAACGGCTACGACGACGAGTAAAGCAGTTATCTAAGAAAATGTTTTTGATTATTTCGAGCTTCAATGTGTATGAGATATATTGAGATGACTGAGATGATTTTCAGGTGTTCACATTAATAATTGTGTTAACGTCAAGCATTCATAAGAAACAAAAATCACGTAAAACATTACCGGAAATGTCTAGGGACGCCGATAGAGTTTGGAATCGGAGTTATGTTAATTTGACCTGGCTTTTGGTTTAAGATTTTTAAGACATATTACGTTGAAACCGATCGGATTAGAAACATCATTTCAGTCTTAGGGATGAAGAATGAGATACAGTCTCTATTGGCTACAAAAGTTTCTAAAATGAATTATTTCGCGTTCAAAAAGATGGAAAGCTCCTAGTCAAATAAACGATTCAGTTTCTACACAATTATTGAGAAGAGATTCAATAGCTTTTTGTTAGCCGAGAGGTAATCTCAATGTTTAGACCCATAGAGTGAGCCTAAGTTGAGCCCTTCTTCGGTAATACAGTGAAGGTAGAGTTTTTCGTCGATATTTCGAGTGAATTTCATTCGATTTTTTTCTGTTTGAAGGGTCAGTAAAGTGTTGATCCTGTTTCGGTGGCCTAATAAAATGGCCGCCAGCCGCCATTTCGGATTTTGATGTTTTTTGCCTGTGAAGCAAATTCAACTTGATTTTGATGAAATTTCTTCAGAGTTCAATTTTCAAGTTAGACTTCGTATGAGACTACCGAAACGACTGCAGGCAGTTTTAACAAGGGATGAGTTTAAATGGAATGCTATGCAATGTTGAAGAGCAGTTTCAAGATGTATGTCGTATAATCAGCTATATGTCGTACATTACTCGCACGTGTCCCCCTTTTTTTTCTTTTTATAACTTAACGTGAATCACCATCCACGAAACGAACACTTTTGTTTCACCATTTTTTTTAAAACAAAAACAAAGTGACAATTACCTTGGAAGATTTTTGCAAGTTATTTTTAAACTATTCTAATAACCAATACCAACAATTATTGTCACTGCAACATGCCTCAAAAATGTTCACTCGAATTTTTAATTTCGTTTGAAAAATTTATTTTTCAAACAACATGGAAAACAGACCAGCATAAATAGAGGCAGCTTAGAGGCACTCTGTATTGTAAACACTCATTTTTTTCGATACAAATTGAAGAAGAGTTTACAATGCTAGTCAAGTTCTAAAACTTAAATTAATTATAAAAAATAAATGGAGGACTTTTAATGCATGTTGTTGAACAATTTTTTGTTGAGGATGATGTTCTACGTGGATTTGAAAAAAAATCTTCCAACCTAATTCAGGTAAGAAAATGTCTATTTTCTGATCTGAATTGTCATCAGATGAAACGTCAAACAAAACGCCATATTATCACTCCAGCTGAGTGGAGAAAATACGGTGAATTCTCGCCGCTAAGATAACAAAACCCGATTTTCACTTCATTAACATAAATAGAAGCAAGGAAGCCAAAGCTTAGCATTTATTTTTGTCAACAGTGCAAAAGGGAGGACGTACATAAATTCAGCATAATAATCCGACTTAATATTAAATGAGTTTAGCAAGTATGTGATGGTGGAAAAGGGCAGGCACTCAGAAAATAATTCACAAAAACTACAATTTCATGAAATGTAAGACACTTGGTTTGTTTACAGAGAAACGAGAAATTAGTGGGCACGAAGTCAATTTCTTCAATTCGTCTTTAAAAGATAATTCACTCAATTCGACAAAAAAATTTAATGGAATCACTGTAGCTTGTCACGTCATTGAATTAAAAATTGGCAAAATCCAAAGTTCATTTGAACATTTTTTACCTTTAAAAGCATTTTCGAAATTGAATTAAACTTTAAATCAACAAAAGCGCACTTCAATGGTATTGAATTGATCGTTGCAACGGTGATAATGTTACTTAATGTTCAAACTGAAAATGCAAGGGCTT
>JANTFA010123335.1:0-23972 GCA_026413405.1 Phytosciara flavipes | reverse complement strand
AATAACGATAAACAGGTTTTTGATTGGCTAAAGCAGTTTCGAATGTATGTCAATTTTCAGGAAATTACATTGAATCACTTTGTTTATCCCGTTACAGATTTTATAAAAGGTTTTTTCACAATGATATTTCTGTGTGTCATACACAAACGAATTTAGCGTAATGCGAGGATAAATATTGTTGTCAAGGAAAATTATGAATTTGAATTTTGTTATGTAAATCCCTACGCAAATAGTTCGGTCGTATAAAGACGACGACAAACGCACATTTATCGCGTGACTCGATAATGGTCTGGTATTCGGTTATTCAGATTGACAAAGATTTGCGAGTCTCTTGTCGAGGAAACGCAACCGAATGATTGTTTTTCATGATACAATCTTTTCACAAACAGTCATCTCACGAAGGTTTTCAGGCTGAAAATTTCCGTAGCGCGGATTCAGTGGGTCTTGTGGTAGCAACTGAGAATTTTTGGAGGATTTCATTGGATGTCATACTGTCTAAACATGGATGGAGAGACGAACTACTACGGGACCAAAGATTTATAGCATGTCGCTTACAACTCAGATTGCTTACATAAATTGACCGTGAGCTTACAAATCGACCGTGCTTAGCAACATCCATACAATATGAATTCTCTAAATTTATGTTGATTCACGAAAACCGCAGCGCAGACCTGATTAATAATCTTCATCTGTGAGTCGACTTCGAGGTCATTAGGGTCATCATTCTGGAATGATTAGGTAAACCTGATCACGAAACACAGATTCCATTATCCTTTGTTTCGTTTCCCGTTCATCATTTAAATCACGTGAACAGTCCAATTTTCACAAGAAAGCTATCTACCGTGACAGGTTCAAGTTCTTACACTCCAACTGGTGTCACAAAATAGCTACCAAAAAGTTTGCGTCTGAATTGGGAATATTTGGAACAATCACGTATCACATGCATGCTCGTGCCCGGAAGACGAAACTTTCTGAGGTGCCCGTTCAAATCACAGTGACCAGTCATCGCTCCAACGACTACGCTAATGCGATTTCGGTCAGTATCAATCAGTCCCTTAGACCATTTCTCCTCTGACCTCGATAAAAAGCATTTTATGTGTCTTCCTCCGTCGGTCGTACTCAAACTAGTACTCGGTGTGCTTGACTTTCATCTAATCTTTTAGTCATCTAACGCAAAGCGATTGATGTATTGGGTCTTGTGGCTCAGGTCCGTTCAAGAACCCAAGATTGTCGTTTGTCAGCCCTTCCATTACGTTACGCAACTCTGGAGTGGCCGTACAAGTTTGATTTTTCAGATAACTTTTCAACTCTTTCACTGGTTTGGAGGTCATACTTTGAGGTCAACTTGAAAATAAATAACGAAATGGACATATGGGTCCAGCCAACCCTAAGGTTCGGCTCTAACTACGGCCCTGATAATCACCAAAAGACTACTACTAATACTAATGTCGAGATGAGGTCATCTTAGACGCTAGTGCGAGGGGGTGACTACTTACTGGAAATAATGAAAATATTGGGACACCTTGTTCAAGTTCATATAAAAAATTGGAAATAAATCTAAATAATGGAAATATGGGACAAATTTTTTGACAAATGGTTTCCCACTCGCGCTAGTGCCGAATTTATATTCTCTTATCGACACAACTGCTAATTTCCGCAGTAACTGTGTGCGTGAAAATCTCTTAGGGACCATCCATAAGCGATACAACGACTACTATAATAGCGTGTACACTGTACACAGTACCCCCTCCCCCCCGGAAAGCAATGAGATTATTATTTTTGTGCAAACAACCATACTGGGGATAAACCGATAATAAAAATCAAATAATCGGGACGAAAAAATTAATTTTAATATTTTTCACGTTCAACTCTACGTACCTGATAAATCAATTCGGAATAATGGTAAATCGCTGAAGGCACTCGTTATGTTCAATCGTAATTTTTTAGTTCTCGAATCATACGCTTCAAGAATAAAGTATTGCGGTAAGCCACCATCGTAGCCGGCGACACATTGCAATTCCATTGCAGTGGGTGGTGCATCAAATTGATCAATATTGTTGTTGTTGTTATTGTTATTCTGTATCAGAGATGGTGCCGCAGCCAGCATTGATTCCGCATGTAAGAACGCGAAAAACGGTTCGTTTTTTTCGCCATCGTTGGCATCATCTTTCTTCTTTTTATCATCGACAGCCACAATGTTAATGGCTGCTAGATTTAATGTACCAGCATCTCCTCCGGTAAAATTACCATCGTTATTGATATAATTTGTATTTCGTTGGCGTTCGTTGTTCTGTTCTTGCTGCAACCCATCGACAATTCTACCGTTCGCATTCACTGAACTGATTTGTCTCTTCGATATTCGTTGATTATTATCTCTCATCCATGTCATGTATGACAAATTCGATTTAACCGAATCCTTATTCGCATACACATTTCGACTATCATTATCCGGGTTACCTCTAATAATTCGTCGGCTTCCGTTTGGCATGAACTCACGTTTTGTTGCTGTGCCAAAATTTTTTTGATTAAATTTTGTAGTTAACGTGCTTGTTTTTTTACCATTTGACACGTTTCGATCTTTCACGTATTCCGTATTGTAATTCAATTCCTTGAAATTTTGATGCGAGTGTGCTGTCAGTGAATTGGACGAATTTGGAGTTGGTGATAATGTAGTCAAGTACGGACGTAATGTACAGTTCCTTAATGGTGCTGGTTTGGCTGCAAAATTAAGCACAAGAAAGAGGATATGTTAAATCAATCTGACTGTTGTTGGTGTAACACATATTGAGGGGAATTAGTTCAGAGAAGACTTTCGTTGAGTGCTACCCAAACAGCTAAATGTAAAAAGAGGACATGAGCAATGAGCGAAAGAAAAATGACATTTCGTTGAATTTACTTTATTTCAAATAGTGAGACGATCGATATGGAAGCTTTTGACACTTTCAAAGAAGAAAAGGTGATCAGTCTATTGGAATTTGAACTAAATCAATGAAATGTCATTTTTCTTATAATTCGCTAACTGCTCATGTCCCCTTTTTACATTTAGCTGTTCTATGTACATCGCGTTCATTCGGTTGATTATGTGTCTATGTGCATAAGATCATCATGAAACCTACATCTGAAAATCGAAAACCTGACATGATTTTTGCGTGAGCTGTTACTTCAACCTTGCCTGTTTCAGATTAACCAGAAATGACCCGATTTATTTGCATATTTCTTGTTACTTTTCGTTGCCGCGGATTACTAAATTTTTGCTTTCGTCCCGCGGTTTCATGGCACACATTTGTATAATCAAAGTATTTGTCAAGGCGTTGTTACAAATTGTAACTTACAATAGGGGCCGTCAGATTTTCAATCGACCAATCCTGTACGAAATAACAAACGGAAACTTAATAGTTAAACGAATTAAACTCATAAATACTTCAGAGTCAGTATGCGAATACTAACATCTTAAGAAGAAGCCTTTGGCGGTTTTAAAGTGTAGGCAGCGGTATCTTGCTGAGTAAGCAGTTCTCAGCTGGCCTCATACTAAAGCAGGTCAAAGATTGGTCCGCACTAAGATGGGTCAAACCCTTTTTCTGATTTCTTCGACAATACGTAACATATCCATCTGCACTTATGGTCGTTGAATCAACGACGTTGATGAACACTATTTACGATTTTTGATATTGTTCGTTCGTCGGAGACTGCAGTCTTTTTGGTGGCAAAAAATATGTAATTTTCAAATTGTCCTTACACAAAACTTCAGTGACCGCTGTCTATCTACGACACGACAGTATGTTCGGTCAACCGTTATTCCACAATTGGGATTCAATAATAATACCAATGGAAAATTCATGTACGCCCATAGAAAAGTTCTCTACAATTTTCTCTGTTCCTTTAACTTTTTATTGAGTTTTAGGCTCTGTGTACTTTGAATATAAGTTGCTATTGTGAAGCCTATTGTCAAAGAAAGACTGTGAGGTCACGCAGCTGCAATTCTATGCCTCAAGGCAACTATGAATATAATCGTTTTCGTGTGTTTATTGACCTCGGATTCGCCTCGGATCAACACAGTACACACGAAAACTTTCTTTTTTGTCTGACTGACTTTTCTATTACATGTTGGAATATTTTTGGTTTATTTGTAATGAATTTTTATGTGAAATTAAACATTGGATGCTGCCACGTAATTCATTAATTTGGAATAAATTTTATAATAAAAAAGAAAACACACAAGTTGGTTTCCTCATGTAATGAATTACTTTCGCAGCATCGGATGTAAATCACTATTACATGTTAAGGACGTTGAAAGTAGTTACTTGAAAGTCTTATGTTCGAAAGATATTGCTTGGATTGACTACTTTGCCGGGAACTTGACTGCAGAGATCATGCACACACAACTTTCGTGTAATGAAATTCTGTTTATTGTGTTTATGTTTTCGTTTGAGATTTACAGTTAGAAAATCTGGCGACCTCTAGTAAATATTTGATGAAACACGTCGAGTCCGGTAAGGTCAGGAAAGTTTTTGGTCGGGTTAAGTTTTCGATTTTCACTTTCTAGTTAAATCAGGCCAGGCCAAAATACATTAGGTCCAGATTCAATCTGGTTTCAAGCCATTCAGTTCAGGTTTCCGGTTGACCTGACCTGCTCCAACGACTGCACAGTAACAGAAGACTAGAGCTGAAGCACCACCAATCAGAGTTTGAAAAATGCTTGAAAAATGGGATACTTTAGGATAAAACCATGACCTAAAAGGTCATTTACCGCACGCGAGGCATGACTATTTTCAGTCAGTTGTCCTATTTGTTAAGAAAATCTTCTCATTCCAAATTTAGCTCTTTAATAGAATAACGAATCACTTGAGCGATAGAATGTTGTTTTTTTTGCGCCATATACTTCAAAATACCTAACATTATCTAAACGGCATGCGTCATTATTCTAATGATTTGATCCATTAAATTTGTATGATAAATCACAGGAGTATCTTGAGATTTACGGAAAAGAAATACAGAAACACACAGTAAATGGTTTCACTCCACTCGTAAATTGCTTAGGAAACCAGATATTAACCTTGGGGCGCTGAAAGATTTCAATTCTGTTCATTAAACTCCATTTTGCCGTTTAAATTTTAAATTGCGTCGGAACAACATGAATTAAGGGACTTTTCCCATGTTTTAAGTAAATATTTGGAAATTGTTAATGCTACTTGCTTCGGCTCATTAGAATTTACATCCACCCAGCAGCAGCAGCAGCACAGCAAATTATTTTTTCGATGAAAAATTAAACAGCAAACACATTTTTTGGATAATGTGCAATATAATGTTTCGTATAACAGAGAAGGCTTCAAGCGTTCTGTATTTACCCAACAGAAAAAAAAATATATTTAATTAAACAAAATTTTACCTGCAGGAACCACTTGAAACAAACACGGTTCAGATTGTTTTCCAATTGAATTCTTTCCCCAACAAGCCAACGTTCCATAATCTCGTTCCGTTTTCGGCGTGTATATAAGTTCACTCACAGTTTCCACCAAGCTTCTCCCTAATGCACCATACGGAATGGGACGGCGGGATTGGCAAAAACGAAAAGACAATTTGGTTAATATGTATAATGCTACACCGCTGTAAAATGTATACGAGTGTACTGTCAACATCACAATGTCTTTATTCATTTTTGTTTTTGTAAATTTTTAATTTTGTTTTCTTAATTTAAGATAATAAATGTACGTCCTACCGGGGGGAATCATATGTGTGTGCTTAATATAATATGTTGAATTGTTGATGTGTAACAAGGAGAATTATGTGATGGGTGTGTGTGTGTGTTCTTGTATTAGACTATGGTGCCATGTTATCTGCATTAAGAGTAGTGTGTGTTGTGTGTCGTTTTGAATAAGTTTTAATTGCATTTAAATTGCGCGCCCAAAACGGTACTGTTTCAAAAAGGAAAACATTAAATTAAATTTAAGTTTATTGCTTGCAATCAATTTTACGTGTCATATAACTTATTATGCATGCATGTAGGATACACCATATAGGTGGTGGTGGTGGTGGTGTCATATTGAAATAATTTAATCAAAATGAAAATACAACAAATCTTGTTATTATTTGCACTCTGTGTGTGTATAACAACATCCCTCTTCCCATCTTCCCTTCCTATAACCACCATAGAGGAGGGAACATAACGATACATCACAATAATACACTAAACATGCAATTTTATGTATATCTACGACATAACATACACTACACAATCTAGACATACATACCGTCACTTTCGGCATGAGTTTCATTTGATTCAATAATAGTGCTACGTGTGTCACCACTGTTACCGTCCTGTACGGTTGTATAGTGACCATGCGGCACTTCGAATCGTTCACCGCTACTCGAGAACGTCCATTCGAATGTTACATCAGATGGATCTGCAATAACACGACATGGAACTGATATGGATTCCTCTAAGGATGCTCCGACAACGGTAACACTTGGTGTTATGCACACTGGCGCGTCTGTAAATAAATTATTGTGTAAGCCAAGAGAACGAAATTTTCTTCCCCTATGATATGCATATTATTGTACAGGCAACGTGATGCAGTTGTTAGATTTCATTTTCCGGTGGATTTTTTTGTTCTTAATTGGACGAATTTGAATATACATTGAGTAATTAGCTTGTCGTACATCTATACTGTCTGAAAGTATTCAAAGTCCTAACAGTTGGAGACTTCAAACGAATTTGCTGTAAGGATACAAAGGGAACATCCATACACTCTCATGGACTTACGTGATTACAAGTTATAGTAACACTGTGAACGAGCTGGGTGGTTGGGTGCGAAAAAGCCGTAGAAAAGTGGACGTCCTTTATGGATGTTCCCAAACAGATAAACTAATTTTGAAAATCGGTCAAACTACAATATAGTTGATTGAGATTATCGCCAACCTAACAATAACAATTATTATTGAGTTAGTGGAAAGTTAGAAGCACACACCAGAGTTATTTGAGAAGAAATATTTGCTTGGCAAATTGGTACAGTTGGTTCAATATTAATGGGGACAACGCTTCTATTTATATAAGCTCTCGGGAAATACCAGTCATTTCTTTATCGGAAATTTAGTTTTCGTATGACGCCAGAAGCAATGATGACAAATACCGTGTTCAGCGACTTCTTGACGGCTCTGTATCGAAAGCTTTGTGTATGAAGGGACCAAATTGGTGGCATTGTTCTGGAGTTTTCGGACAAAATTCCCATTTTCTAGATTAAATAACAAGTACGAGGTTGGAAGAATGATATTTCTGGGTTAATTTAATGTTGTGAAAAGGTAGAAAGTTATGAATTGGCAAGATATTTCGTCGATGCCATTCGCAGGCAACTTTCCATGCGAATAGCCGCACCATTATGAGTATGCTATTCAAACGCGACTGCGAATAACTCCTATTAAAGAGAAATACTACCCGCAGGCGTCTGCAAATAGATTTTTGGCTAACGCCAAAGTGGCAAGTGCGTTCAATAAGTCACTCTGAAACGATATACACTTTCTACCACTGTGGAGAGAAGATAGAACTTAACGTCTTCAAAAATGGTATGGAGAATCGATCAAGAAGATCGAAGAGCGAATCTGCGTTAGAATCACTGTCTTCTTGCAAATGCTCAGCCAAAGAGAGTTCAGTGTGGAGTGGCTAGGAGATTTTTATGTCAAAGTAGACGAATTCGGGAAGATATCGTTAACTAATGTGTTGTCCTTTGGCTCATTTTGTGCACACATTTAGTCCAGAGCACAGCTATCCTCAAACGCGGACGCCTTTTATGGACGACCCCTTCTCAGTTAAAACAGTCTACAGTTCATTTGATCAGACTCAAATCTTTGGACATGGAAAGTTAAATTCGAAACATAATAGAATTTATCCTAACGCATATGCTAAACGTCTCTTTTAAACCATAAGTTTCCACTTGTTTTAGAATGAGTGAAGAACAAAAGATTCTTTAACATTACTCACTGGACGGAGAAAAACTCTTATTTCACTAATTGGTTCGAGAACATTTCTTTCCCTTTCGATTGTTTCCGTTGAAAATAATAATCAGAAAAAATTTAATTATACTTCCTTCAACGTAACATTTTCTTTATCGTTTTTGCATAGAATGCTAACTTATGGTTTAAATAAGGTGAAATGTATTAATTAACTCGGTAAAACCAAACCATATAATAACGGAAAATCGTTTCTTTAATTGCAAATTAAAATTTTTGTAGAAAAACAAAGCAGAGTCCACACTGTAGAAGAAGAAGTAATTATGTTTGGTGTTATTTCAGTCATGTCTTTCCAATAACTTAAAAACGCAACACATTACTGAGAGTAACAGCCAGCGTCTGCTGTACGCGCCCAGACACACAAAAAATAAATAAATCCCGATACAGTTTGAGAATTATAAGAACGGAACGGAAAATTACAATTCAATTTATGTTATTCATTTCACATGCGATCTCTCCACCACGTTTTACGTGTCGTAACGTTGGCAACGCATGGTGAAATGGAAAGTGTGTTGAATTGAAAGTGTCTCTTTGTATGATTCTAAAACTGTATGGCTATGATTTATGCAACATTTACTTTTGGAAATTTAAATTCAAAAAAACACTAAATCCATAGAGTTTGCACTAAAACTAACCGATCTCAGCAAAGATGTTTACATTCTCTTACATTATGCAGTATGCATATCTACCGAAAATTCATGGATTTTTCACATTTCCACGTCGTATGTATAAAATACGGCGTGTACAAATATGTGCTCGCGTAATATGTTAGCTCGGATGGTAGCTAAACAGAAAAAAGGCAAGCGCATAAAAGCACTTTCTAATCAAAATAAACATTAGCCTTTCACTCCATTTTCTTATTCAGCAGCCAGTCCTCTTTTTTTCATGCTGCATCTGTCTCAATTCACTTTGTCTGCAGTCGCCTCTGGCTTGACGGTAAGAATGAGCAACTTCGTGCTTTATGTGTTTGTCATCGTACCCGTCAGAAATCCTTTTCTGAACAGAAAAAACATGAAATTCATGTGAAGAATTGTGTAAATAATAAATGTCTTGAAACAATAGTCATTTGCTCAGCTCAGTGGCGAAAAATAACACTTTCGTCGAATTTTTTGAGAAAAACGATTTATACAACTCGGTGATGAGTGGTTTTTTAGGTTCAAAATGTGTGCTGTCACTCGAGGCCGTAAAAAAACATTTTTGCGATTTCGGGCCGTGATCATCATGTTTCCGATTAGGGACGACTTTTTACTGACTTCTTCGGTACGTTCGATAGCGTGCGAGCTGAGAAGAATTTTATCGCCCGCTATCAAGCCATTATGTTGAATAAACCGTCCATTTCTAACGAATAAAAATCTTGCCGAGATAAGCAATCGAACCCCCGACGCCAAGAAAATTCCGGTTATGAGGCAACGTCAACAGAGTAATGATTGGTTTTTTAGGCACTAAGATGTATGGCAAGAGGCCGTAGGCCGAGTGTGACAATACATATTGTGTGCCAAAAATCATAAATCACCGAGGGACCGAGGTGCATGCAACGTTTTTCTCAGAAAAGGCGACGAAAGTTTCTCATGTCTTCACTGAGTTGATTAGTTAACCCATTATCGCAAATGGTTGTCGTCGGCTTCGCCTCGAGTTAACAATCTCACATCTAGCGACAAAATAAGTCCATTTCACAACTTGATGCATAATTGTTCAACAAGTTGCGAAATGATTTTTCTTTTTTCACCTAATGTGCGATTGTCAGCTCGAGCCATCGAGAACCGTTTGCAATAAGTGATCTTGTTTTTGTTTTTTGTTTATGAAAATTGACAAAAAGATGATTTAATCATCATCCAAAGCATGCACAAAAAGGCCACGTAATGTGTAAAACTCCACGAAAATACGAGCGAATTCAAGATCGGACGAGGAGTGAGGCAGGGTGATACCATATCACCGAAGTTGTTCACAGCTACACTGGGATAGTGTTTTCAAAAAGCTAGACTGGAGTGAAATGGGAATCAATGTGAATGGAAAATACTTGAGTCACCTACGTTTCGCCGACGACATAGATCTCATAGCAGTCGATCTAGATCCAAGCCCAAACCATGCTACGACATTTGAATGAAGAGTCCAGCAAAGTTGGTCTCAAAATGAATCTTACGAAAACGAAAGTCATGACGAATATCGCCGATGACAGAGAGATTACGATTGGAGACACAGTCATCGAAAGAGTCGACAATTATGTATACGTCATAAAATAGTCTGAAACGGAAAGTGTTCGATTCACGTGTCCTCCCAGTGCTAACATATGAAGGAGAAACGTTAACGTTGACAAAGGCATCCGAAAACCAACTGAGAGTAGCTCAGAGAGCCATGGAACGGAGTATGCTAGGAATCACCCTCAGAGACAGAAAGACAAATCAATGGATCCGTCAACAAATGAGGGTAGTGGATATTATGGAAAGAATAGCATCCCTAAAATGGAACGGGGCAGGACACATCGCCAGACCGTTGGACCAAAATCATCATGAACTGGCGACCACCCACAACACGACCTATGGGCAGACCACCACCAGAGCGATGGACAAACAACATCAAAAGAACAGCAGAGCAGGCACGAATTGGCAGCACGTGGCAATGAACCGTTAAAAGTGGAAGAAGATAGGGCAGGCCTACATCCAGCAGTGGATAGCAACAGGCTGAGAAGAAGAAGAAGAAAGCATGCATAAAAATTCACTTTTCGCAATGCCGTTTGAGATAATTTATTTTAGGATATCGCAGCTGCTGATCTACTCTTCTCAGTAGATTAACGATGCGTTAATGCACCCAAAAACGACCCCCATGCGCAGAACGGCTGTACAAGTAACAAAAAAAGAGGTTGACGAACTGTTACAAGTAAAATGAACAATTAACTTAATCAACGTCAATCATTAAAAAGTTATTAATTCATGTGATTTTCCTCTAAATGCAGCCACACAGCACAGGATTATATACTGGGTATAAAGTAAAGCTCATTTATTCCATCCAGCCACCACAAATTGAATATTATATTTTATGAAAACTATGAATCCTTATCGTGATATGCCACACGGATTTTATGGTATAAAGTCTTTAAATGATTATGAAAATGAAAAAAAAAACCGAAAGTTTTTAGCCTTTTAATTATCGTCTCATTATCTAAGGAAATTTATATGGTATACCCAGTCTCATATCGTCTCATTGGAAAGTTTTTTAAAAGCTGCTTAAGAACAAAACTTAACAGCATTTCCATTATACGTATACACGTCTACATTTTCTATTATGTGAATGCTGTTCTCCCTCGTCTTTTATGCATAGACAAGTTTTCCTCTTTTATCGAAAAGTTATACAACGAATTCAATCTCTCTCCGCACTTACTCCATGTGAAACGAAAGTTATGGCAACAGTTTTCCATCGATCATAGTAACGATCATATCTCACATCTTCAGACACACACATGTAATCTACTCAACATTTCCCAAGAAACAAATGGTTTTGTTTTTCTGACACTTACAATCAAGAACTGGAGCTATGTATTCAAGTCGAAAGACAAAGTTGACGTCATTTTCGATGAAAAAACTTTATTTTCTCTATCGCTTTATTGAAATCACAACGTGTGTGTATCTTTAACATCTTCAACCTTATAACAGCAAAAAGTATCCGCACTAGTCAACAGTCACCATTAATCGACTCTGAAGTTATAAGGTGGAAAGAAAAACATGTGTAGGTCTATCGTATGATGTCCGTTCTGTATAAAATCGAATTCCAACCTAACAAAAGAAGAGTTTGCTAACTTAACACACACACGCACACATACACAGATCGGATGAGCTATAATAAGATCCCTAAATTATACAGTGGCATTTTCCACATAAAGAGCACCCGAAGGTCTTGCTGTATTGTTAAATACCAACATATAAAACAAACTAACACCGTGTGTGGGTGGGTTGGGTATATATTTGCGGGGGTTGGGGGTTTGGGTGATTGTTGAGCAGCAAAACATAAATTAAACAAAAACTACTTTGTGATTTTGGTTAAGTCTGATATGCGGTAAAAGTGAGGAATAATTAGTCGGTCTTGAATGTATTTAGACCTAAAATAGAGTTGATTGAATTCAAGGTTTCTTTTTGGTTGGGCTCCATGTTCTGTACGTCAGTACACAGAGCGAGTTGCACAGATTCTACGTTTGTCTTTTGACGTTAAAACAACATCCGATGAGGTTTCTTCTGAAATTAGTTTACACATTCGACTGGAATATTTCGTTGTACTGGCACAAAATAGAACCGAAAAGCAGTCAATTTTAATTAAGTTAATCAATACACACGTCGATACAGGTTGAAGGTTTGCAATTTCAGATAACAAAACTAAATAAACGCAAAACTGTAAGGGGAATTCAAAGAGTCAGTTCTGAAACTCAAAACTGATGGATAAAACTTTTGGAAGGAAATTTGAACTGACCCTTAATTAAAGTTGTCATTTCCGTTCAATAAGTTCTGTAACTTAGTCATTCAATTATACCTTACCCCTACTTCTAGTTCACATATTATTAGATGAACACTTTTCGGCCATAAATTTTGAATTGCTCAAACATATACGACGAATTATAAACATGGGATTATTAACGTTAAAGACAATGAATTGAGCTGGAAATTTTATTGGCTGAAACCACAAATAAGACTCATGGCGGTAGAGCAAAGTTTACGAATAGCGTTTTCCTAAGCCGAATGAAAGTTTCTCTACTTTGTTAATACTCTGAAATTGATCGCTGAAAAAAGAGCTTAAGGTAGGACAGAAGTTCTGTCACAGAACAGTCGGACTAAATGGACTAAATTGAACTAAATCGCATTGGACTAAATGGCATTTGCCGCCCTCTGAGATGCCCAGCTTAAATTTTCTTTATTTAGTTGACATGAAACCATACGATTTAGATGCGCTAGGACCCATTAAGACTTATCTATTCCGATTTAGAATTCCGGCACACGAAATGCGTCAGCCCTCGTGATTTACTAGATTATTTTAGAGGTGTGGAAGGCTTCTAGCAGTCAAGGAAAGCGAAAACACAGATCTCAGATTCGTTATTTTCAATCCTCGAACCTTGCTCGTTCTCTCACTGGAATTTCGCAGTTTTTGAAAGGAATTTATCAGTGAGCTTTCCATCTAAGGATGATAGATCCTCATCATCAATACCCGATACCGGAAGGTGCAATACCTAATACCGGTCTCAGGATCTAGAGCAGAAGATATAGGTTGGACCATCTTTTCCATTCTGTGTAGATAATCGTTAACTTCCGATATGTGACGGTCCATTCAAATTCCTTCGGAAAATCAATAAAATAGCTTGACGTCATTTCTGTACGGCCCCCTGGGGTCTACGGAGTCACTGTTCGTAACAGAGAAAATGCACTCAAAGTGTACAAGCATCTGAAATAACATACGCAGCAATTGCTTGCAAGTTATTGCTCTGACTTGTGTGATTACTTCACTAGCCTTCGAACATTGTAAATCGACCTATTTCTACATGTGATGGCTCATTTTCGGGCTAATAAAAAATTCGGAAGACAACCAGATGAGGCATTGCCGTTTCTCATTTTTGAGAGAATGAATCTTCACAGAGAAGACATTGAAAATAGATTAGTTCAACGTCGAAATTTGAGATAATAATATTTCAGCACTCAGCACACTACTACCCATCCAGCAAACTCTTAATGATAAAATAATCATTTCACTTTTTTTTGGTTCATAGCAACGGTTCATGTTAAACGTTTTTTGTCACTACGATTAATCTGGCGATTAGAAAGCACATTAACAGTGGCAATTGATAGCTCCTATTCAACATTTCTGCTGTTCCATAATTGATGGGGCTTATCTACAAGTTTGTTATTCAGACTTGTTAACATTAAAATATTCATAAATCACAAATTTCATTTTCTACATTCGAACAATGATTTTTAAGCTGATTTAACATCCAGCTAATGTATCTCCCCAATTACAGAGCATTATATTATTGGCAATGGAATTATAGGCAATTAATTTTGGAAATTTAATTTTCAGATAATTGAAAATTCTCCTATTTAAAGTACAATTGAGTAAAAAAAATCAAACAAACTGAGTTACTCATTTGCGACTGCTACAAATTATCTTCAGCATTAGAATCGAATCTTGTAGGTAGATCTATATATTTTCACTATGTAGGTATCCTCTTTGAGTTTAAAGTATACTTCGAATGCCTTATCGTTCCAAAAAAATCCAATTAACAGTCTTAAACACTACGCCAGGTGCTAACGTTGTAGCGTAATGAAAGCTCAAAATGTGTTAATTCGATGACGGCATAATTTGAAAACAAAAGTTAAGTGATTCCACTCATGTCTATGAAAAACTGATCTGTTTTCCGGGGAAGCGAATTTTCCTTTATTGCAAATCAAGCATAGCGTAAATCAGAAAAGTTCGTAAGTTCGTGGAAAAACTGAAACAAATACTATAATGATAGGGAAAGTGGTTAACATTATTTCTGTACCATGAAGGCGAAATAGAGCAAAAGTAATTAAATTTTGACTCGATGGATTTTAAGATAGTGTCGATAATTGAGGCTAGTTGAATTTCGGATCACTGGGGAGATGTTGCTGGCTCTAGGTTCGCTGGGTAGATGTTAATGGCTCTAGGAATACCTCCAAAAAAATCTTCAAAATTAAAGATGAAATTTTAGATTCTTGAAATTCTTTTCGTGGGTTTTTCTAGACTTCTCAACATCACCCAGTGAGCCGAAATTTGAATATTCGCAATTATCTACAGTGCAAACAAAGTGTCAGTGTGTAGCGCATGTGCTCAAGGCTCGGAGACTTTGAAATTATGAAGTGAGAAATGTGAGCAAAATGCTTTTACCATACTAGGGAGGTAATGTAGCCAGTTTCTCCCTAAGGAAGAATCTCTGCAAGAAGAATGGAGTAAAAGTGCAAATTTATTGAACCTTTTTTTATATCCGGAATCTTATAAGATACATACGGCCCAAAATGTGCGTTCACTGCACTCCTTTTTATTTTCAAAGTCTTTTCACATGACAGATGTAATTTTGATTGAAAAACTAATAACTTTACCGGAGCTCTAAGGTCGTGTGCTGCCAACTGTCAAGCTCAAATTTAATTACTTTTGCACCGTTGATAAGATCGGCATTTAGCATTACCAAATTTCCTGCACGATACACGCACGCAATTTTGAAAACCAACACATTTTCTGTTTCGTGGTTCACTGGCTTCTTTCAAACGAATTCTGCATCCGTTTTCGTAAATATAAATCAAAAACTCAAGCAACACCCATAAACAGAAAATGTGTCGGTTTTCGAAATTGCACCCATGTAAAATTTGACGCTCCCTAATAACTGGTCGTTTTCTGTCCCTGTTGTCGTTTTCTTTTTCTACTAATGAAAATCTGCATTCCTGCATAACAAGGAACAAGCAAAAAAGCACTAATTATAGTAGATATTTCACACCGAGAACCCGAGTAACAAAAAAACTCAAATGAGACCTCTCAAAAGCCTCAATCGACCGATTTCAATGTAATTCGTCACCCCGGCAAGATGAAGATTGTGGGTTCGTATCCCTTCTGTGTCAAGTTTTCAATTCAAATTACAAGTTCAAAAGCCCACCTCTCGATTATGTGACAATAAATGTCTAACCAAAACTTTCTTACAGTGAAATGTCTAATTTGGATGTTGTGAGCAATTTTTTTACTCAAAAACCCCATCATGCAATCCCTTACTCTCATGCGAAGCTCTATACAGTTGTGCTCTCGTCTTCTCATCAAATTCAGCCACATGCTAATGGCGCATTAAACTTAAAAGCGCACAGTGAATTGTTACTTATAGCCTGTTTGACTATTAGAAGGCCATATGTAGCTCTACATACTGTGTGCTTACGACAAATTCAATATTGTTTCACTGAACAACTTTCTTTCTGTACAAATACATTATCCAGAACTTTTACGGATCATAGTCTGATGTGTTTAAATGTGTTATCATTAACAATTAAATGAAATTGTCAGTTTGACAACGGTATAAAATGGGGCACACAGAGAGATATGATTAACACAAATTACATTGTTATGCTATGTGTGTCGAATACAATAGTTTTTAACATGACTGAATGTAGACTGAATTATAAAACAGTCTCGTAAAATGTCTACATTTAAATTGGGGATGGATTTTTATGTTGATCACTTAAATAAACGCTCTCTACCCGTTCGACCAATAAACAGTGTACATGGTTCCCATTCATCAAATATGTATGCTCCAATCACAACACACACACACGAAGGGCATATATGAAACAATTTTCCATTTGAGTATTTATGCGCCGTATATAAATCGAATGAATTGCAGTTAAATGTAAATTAAAACTATAAAACAATTTTCCAACGAAATTGCACATATAAAAAGTGCTTTTAATTGGATGTACTGCACAACGTGACCCCAACACAGTGTAACAGTTGAAATTTTCCATTATTGAGTTATTTTAATGCAATTTGATAATTATGCAATTAAATGGTGGTTTGTTTAATGTTTATTTGTTCATAATTACGGTGTTGCATTCATTCAGATTTTGAGTTGCAGCAGTTATTCAAAAAATAGCAAATAGATTATGAATGAACTTGATTTACCCGCCATTCAATTGGAATATAAAGTGCGCTATTGAGCTTTTTCACAATTACCTTTTTCCCTCTCGTTATTAAAAGCTACATTAAAATGTGTTCAGAATAAACGATACACTGGCTACATTGGCTGTTTCACACATTTTTATTTGAGAACTTTGTTTTCCATCATAACACACTCACATTAAATACTTTGCCCTGGGCGTAAAATCGTAGACACTCTACACATTCTCGACTTAGAGTTGAACAAACATCACTTTTTTGTTGACGACCCGGACTGTTCCCTGCCCAAAATTTAAAACAAAAGCCCAGCCACAAAACGTGCCCGATTAATTCGTGCACCACCCGTACCGTTCCCTGCCCGAAATTAGAAAAAAGGGTCCGACCCAAAAACGTGACCGATATTAGGAAAAAATGCCCGGTACGTAAAAATGAACTTGATTTGTAATCTTCGCAGAAAAGAATCTCCGAAAGATCAAAAAAGTTGCTGCAGTTTAAACTGAACTCAATATTAGTTTTCATTCGCTTAGCTTTCTGCACGTTTTTTGTAATGACATTTTCTTTACTATTTAAGAAAATGCTGGTTCGATGAACGAAAATATTTATCTGGCGTGCTGTATGTCCGTTGCCTGACATACTTGTGCCCAAACCCGATCGTTCACTGCCCGAAATTAGAAAAATGGCCCGATGAATTTGTTGCCGACCCGGCATCAAGCAAGAGCGGGCAAAGGCCGAAAAAAAATTCCCTCCCGCTCACCTCTAATTCGACTGATTGAAAGTGGATATCAAAAACGAAAACTCTAAAACACTAAATTTGTTAGTTCTTTTGCGGCCGGGGTGTTTTGCAATAAAACTAATTTTAAATGGAATTTCACTAAACGTATTATTATATGCGATCGAGCAGTGTTTGTATATAGTGATTCGGCTATTAATGGGATTCACTTTAATTACAAAATCAAATTAAATCCAATTTATTTTTGGCATTTAATTTTGCCCCAAGCAAATATAAAATGTCAGAGTCATAATATGACAGCTTTATACTTGCAGAACCATTAAAAAAAACCTATTTCAGGGGGGTGCTGGATATGAAATTGCTTTTTGTTAACTTTTAATTTCAGTAATAATTAGATTTCTAACGAATATATTGGCATCATAATGAGTGCAGTAACCTTTTGTAGAGAAACAACTGGTCATCTGTTAGCAACAACACAAAGTTGACTGAAATAGGGAATATGAGTCATAGCACTGTTGCTGTTGGTGGTTTTTCTTGGACTACGGCGGCGTGATGTAAATACGAATTATAAGGGCGACCCGTACGAGTAGTACACGGCATATAGCTAGGTGTCTAGAAGACATACATCTCAAAACTGCTAGGTAACACTGCATCTTTAAATCGTTCCATTTAAACTCATCCCTTGTTAAAATTGCTTACAGCAATTTCGAAAGTCCCCTACGAAGTCTAATTAGTCGAGTACTATTGTTGTGTGTTTAGACATGACTCCTATATTTACGAAACACACGGAAATACAAGGCATATTTTGATTGCATATGCCGAACATATCTTTTCTTCGTGCTAGAAAGCTTGGCACTGAATGAGCTCTATAGCTGAAATCTGACCTGATTATAGAAGTTTGACCTGACCCAAATTGTCTTGAACCAAGGTAGCTATCTAGCAAAGTAGCATTGTTTACAAAATTAGAGGAATTGTAATCGGAAAGCAGTGTACCTTGAGAATATTCTAACAGTGTTATACAGCCTCGCTTGAACCTGTTTTTGGGCTGAAGTGAGCTGACGTAGCCTGGCCTGGCCTGTCACGAAATAAATTTACTTCTTCTGTATGATTGGTTAACACAAAATTAATTCTGACCGAGTTTTCCCGGACCATCAGGTTTCTTGAAGTTAAAGCAATGTTCCGTCTAGCAATTGGTCCTCCATTTGGCAGAAAAAAACGTTAGCTTCGATACTAGACAGAGCATTGGTTGAGTTCGAATATAAATTGAGTCAGATCAAAAGATTCAAAAGATTGCTCATGGATTGTCTAAGGATTTTCTACAAATATCTGCCCCTCGACCGGAACCTGACCTGAACCGATCTATTGCAATGAAGAAACTCATTCAGAATAACCAAGAAAATCTTCGATTGTGTTCAAGAAAATTCTTAGTTTTCACGAGGGGTCTTCATTTTTGAAGGAAAATTCCAAATTTTCATTCAAATTTTCCACATTTTTCAAAAATTCCTTGTATTTGGGCAATCCTCTCACTTTAAAGGCAATCCTCAAATAGGATGAAAATTCTCAGAGGATTGTCCTTTTTGTAAATCCTTTGTCAATGAAATTTTCAAATATCTGCCCCTCGGTTCCGGTCATGCCAAAATGAAGCTGAGCCTACTCTGAATTTTTCCTTTCAGTCTCAGGTTGGGGAAATACCCAACCTCATCTGAGCTTGATAAACTGAGACTTTCATTGTGTTTGGACTCTTTTTGAGACGGTTTTCCATGAATTTCATTACTTCGCTCTGTAATTCACAATAAGAACATCGAGCAAAAATGTAAAACACGACGAAAGATAAGACTATTCAACTGTCTGAAGTGGTGACTCTGCTGAAAGATCTTGTGTGACTGTGGTAAAGCTCAAAGCTCAAAAATGATTGGTTGTATGTAATAAATGTGAAAATTCCCAATGCAGGTCTAATACAACACTGTCTCAAAAGATTTGGTGTTGTTTCTTCTTGCGTTGTTCAAAATCATTTGTCTTGCGTTCTTCTATCCAAAGAAATGTAGATATGAGATACTAAACGACATCCACTAAACAACTCAACTCGTAGAAAGTGCGGTGTTAGAGTACGAAGGCTGTTTACGAGATACAACTGGAACTGATTTTTGGGACACTCAAGTTTTTGTTTATTCCAGCCTATAGGCTCGACACATTTTCTTGTAGAAATTGTCGTTTTTAGACAATATATAAACAGAATGCCTCGGTATACTTCCGCATTATTATAATTTCTACATGAAATAAATAAGTGGCACAGATAATCTGCACACAATGCAATACTACTACTCATTGTCTTAAAATAGACGTAGCAAACAAAAACCGTACCATAAGCAGCCTATCATAAAATTCTCTACGCCAGCGCATCAACAATGCATATAATGCACACATGATACTCAGCTGCTATTTAAATGCAAATATCACCTGCATGTTATATTATATGGTATGAAAGGACACCAATACGCTTCTTAGGTAGGTACTACACACGTTGGCAGATAAATTAATAAGGAGGCAATCTGGGTTGTAACGTAAATTTTAACTAAAGACTTTATAGTGTTATACAGTAGCCAAATTTTGATTGTTCAGCTCAGCATTTTAGCACATTTTATTGAATCTCTTTGAAGAAAAGCTCTTTATTCGCATCCCGTCTTCATATTACTACTTACGGATACATGCAACGAAATTTGTCATATTTTAAACCAGGTATTCATGGTATTAATCTCGCTCTTAATGAAAAGAGGACTTTCACAACGCTCCTTTTACGTAACGTACGTATATACATGTATGAAGCGTTGGCATTTTATGTTAAAATGTACTTTCGGATGTATCAGACCCGGACTGGATTCCAAAAGGCGCATCGGGCATTGTCCTTGAAGAGCGCTCAAATGTAGTAAAGGGGCGCAAGCTAGTCTAGTCTAGTCAATATAGTAATTTTGAGTAAAAAAAGGCATATGCCCAGTCCGGGCCTGTGATGTATTCATCTTTTTTATATGTATTGTGTAAATACTGTACCACACCACCGTTTACCTACAGTAAATGTAAAACATGCAATGCCTTTGCAAAATTGTATATACTTAAACAACGTTCACGTAAGTGTTACTAGCTGTATGTGAATTTCCTTCTTTCATTAGTCCCGTACGAAGTACAGTAGGGGACTATTAAGATTTGATATGCCGTTTGTAACAATCAGATTCCGAGCCAGTCGGTACAGGCAGTGCATTTATGGATGCATTTAGAGGCCATCACGTCAATAACTTGAGTAAATCAAATGCGATTTTCAATCATTTATTTTCCCTGAAAGGTAGTTGGAATTGGGTCAAGTTTGGAGATGGGCATTTTCTGACGCCACATGTCAGAGCTAGTACATTTTAAGTGTTTTAGTGAGCAAGAGGCCTGACAGTGAGGTTACGTTGGGCCCTAAGTGTTTTTCACTTATAAATCGAGTAAACGTCACCCAATTTTGGTGATCCTGGTTTCATTGGAAAGGCGAATGTAGTAAAACAAAGTTGAGTTAGAGCCCATGGACTTAGGCCGCTACTCTGAAGCCCTAAGTGTTTTTGCGAATAACTTAAGTGAATTTCATCCGGTATCTTTGTTAAAAATAAAAGACTAAGGACACTACTATGAGCTTTCTGAGTCTGTACTTTTTGTGGGCTTTTCAAATCACGCATTGCGCAATTTACACAGCGCATAAGTTCCATAAAGCTTTTTTGTATTCGGTCACACCGGGATTGCTCAGGCTACATAAGTACAAGTGTAAAACGCGCATAAACATACGGGATCGTACGGGGCTTCGTCACGGAGTCTGCTACGGTCGGTTTCTGGTATATTTTATGTTGGATATATAACTGTATGGTATGGAGGTAATGTGCAATAACACAGTTTTTCGAGCAACGAAAAAGGGCAAAGAATTTAATCTGATGTTTATGCCATAGTTTATGGAGTATAGAATTAGGACAGCTAATAACCAAACAAGTTCGTATGATGTATGTTATCCCTTATTTATTCTCTACAAATGGTATCGTGTTCAAGTTGGAAAATATTCTGAACAATTTTCATGCAACATTTGTAAAAGTGGAGGTAATGTTTTATGAAAATAGCGTTGAAAATATACGATGGTACGTACACTTTAACTACGAACATATAAGTTGTGTATCTATCCATAGACGAATGATATTATCATCTCTGATGGAAGTGTTCGTACAACGTATATTATACATTGTGTGTGGCAAACGTGGCAAACGTAACCGAAATAGTTGTTGTTGTGCATATCATTTATATATGGAGAGAGATAAACAATGTTATGTGCCACACAAAATATGACAAAATTTGGTTACCGGTTTTACACAGAATATCCAGTGGAGTGTGCCCTATCATTCTTGAGGGGTTGGCTTATATACGTCAAGAAGCAACGATTAAACGGGAACTTGATTTCAGAGATCTGACTTTAATTTCACGGAAGTATATTATGTCGGTGTATGGAATGATGATTTTTAATATTTAATAAAATCAGCGAACGTATTCAATCTTCAGCAGGCGGATATGGGAAATGAGATATATTTATTAGCGGGAAGGAAATGCGAATAATGTTGCGAACGAATATTGTGAATGTGAAATTATCAAAGAATTCCCAACGAAATTTTACGACACGGTGTTTTGATATGCATACCAACAAAAAAAGGGTTGGAAATTCTCATAAAGGGCATACGTAGCAGAGACTGAATAGCGAACTTTCATTTTGTCGTTGTATTAATTTTAGCTACCGAATAGCTCTGTCGATTACTTAAAGAACTTATAAAGACGGTCACCCATCTGCTATAGACAACGACGACAACAATAAGCGATGAGTGCTTTCATGTGGTGAAAAACCCTTTTGAAGCAACAGATTCTATGATCTCGTTTAGCATCTCAATGAAGCTTGTAGTTTTGAAAAAGTAGAACTATACGAACTGTAAAACCGTCGAGTCATATAACGTTATGACTTGTATGAAAGAGTGGTGGAAAGAGTCACATTGGTAGCAGTGAAACTTGCGTAAGCTTTTGAGGACAGAAAGAGCTAGTGGAGCGAGTTGCTTAAGTATCTGCTTGGGGTCTCTCAGTTCAGACAACAACAAGCGTGTCACTTTACCCAGAAAAGTCACTTTACAACATTGTTCGTCATAATAAGGCACCAATCAATATGTATCAAAATACTGACTGAAGAAAACAAAGTCAACAAAATGTTTTAAAAGCTTATCGATTGACTGTGATTGACAAGGAATTAAAGGAAATTTCTGTGTATTCTGATACAATCTGAAATACCACCCAGCTTTGTGGTTATTTCACATTTTCATTTTTTCGTCGATACTTTTTGCCAAGGCAGTGCGATTAGCAACATCATAGAAATTTTCGATTGTTTACGAAATTAGAGCGATCCAAATCGGAAAGTGTGAGAATTTCACAAGACAGTGTAAATAAAGTGCTATAAAACTCTCAATGTACACTGTCCGATTTTGATATCTCTGAAGATATTATTTTTGCTTCATTCAAAATGTTAAAATGAGAGAAATGGTAAGTTGGTATACACGAATAAGACGAGGACAAAAAATATGTGAGTAACAGCTGGGCACATATTTGTTCTATCCCTGAGTGTATCAACTTAACATTTCGCTGGTTCAAATCCAGAGAGATCCTAATATGACGACTGGGACGTAACCCAGTCGCCATAATTATCAACTCTCTGTTCAAATTAGATATTCTTTCTTTTCTAGTATTTCTGGTAAAATTCAAAGTACTTACAATGGATTCGCAGCGGGACGACAGCACTCTGATTTTCACCACGATCATTCGCTGCACCACAACCATAATGACCAGCATGAAATCTTGCAACACGCTGTAAAACGAGCGATCTTGTTGAAATTATCACACCGTTTGTCACATTTTGTACGACTGCCTCGCCCTGAAATATTTCAATTTATTTTTTCATAAGTAAAAATGAACACGTAAAATGTACTAGAAGATTGTTATAGTTTTTGCCTAACTGTGCTTTAGTAATTGGAGTACGAATAAATGGTGAGTGCTTCACACACCTCTCTATATTATGACAGTTAAGTTCATCAATGAAATTTACATGAAAATTTGACGTATTGCTTCATAGGCTTATTATGATCAAGGGACATGGTGTAGATGATGCTAAAAAAGACACCTGCAAGCTACATATTTATTATCTTACTGAACCAGAATGACACTTCCTATTTCGATACGAGCTTATAGTTACGTACCCAGGCGGAGCACTGCTTACTAGTACGAACATAAGAAATATTCGCAGGTTTTTGCAATCAAACAAAGCAACTCCACGCAAAAGTGTGATCGTAGTCAGCTGCTAAATAGAGTACTATTATACTTGGGTGCGAATTTTTTTACAGTGTCAAAATTTGTCCAGTTTCAGTACTCTATTTATCCGAATGGTTACTAGATTGAGATCCAAAATGATACATTTTAAGAAACACATAAAAAACTTGCTCTCGTCTTTTGGACGAGTCGGGTCCCTTGACTTATAACTGTATAAAGTGGAAGGTCTGTACAATAA
>JANTFA010123224.1:0-13632 GCA_026413405.1 Phytosciara flavipes | reverse complement strand
ATCTCTCGAGTAAATTTCATCCGATTTTCACGATCTTCATCTTTTTTAAAAGGTAATGACGATCGTAAAGTGATAAAATCGGTAACCTAAGAAACCGGCCGCCAGCCGCCATTTTGGATTGTTGTGTTTTCTATACTCAAGTAAATTCAACTTGATTTTGATGAACTTTTTCGGAGTTTAATTTTCAAATTAGACTTCGGAAGGAACAATCAAGGGATGAGCTTAAATGGAATGATTAAAGGATGCGATGATGCAGAGCAGTTTTAAGATGCCTCTTATAGGCAACTAGCTATATCTCGTACGTCACTCGTACGGGTCCCCCTTATGTTTTGCCTCCTTCTTCTTCTTCTTCTTCTTTTTATGTTTACACACAAAAATGAAGATATATTAATCTCATAAAAATGGAAGAGAAGAAATATTTTCTTTTCGTTGTTGTTGTTCGGTTGTTCCAGCAATGACATACTAATATTCAAATTTGTATGCTTATAACATAGCCTGATCCGGTCTATTAGTATAAGACATCACATTACGCAACATAATAAAATACAAACGAAATACACTCGTCAAACATTAGAATCAATTAAATTTGACGTGACTCTTGTCATCAAACTATTTATTTTCGGCTGAGTAGAATACACAAACATAAAGCTTAAACCTAATGGTATTTCCTTCTCCTTCTTCTTCTTCGGTCCCGTTTCACTCCACACAGTCCACAGTCCATACACTTTTATTGTGTTTTATATAAAGCATATTGGATTTTGTGCTGATTCGTTTTTATATTGAACGCAAAAAGTTACATCGCTTAGTCCATAAAAAAGGCTGATGTTGGTGTTGGTGTATTTATACCATTAATACATTAAAAGAATACAGAAAGGAAAGGCTAATTTAGTGTGAAAATTAGAATTGTTTAGTATGAGGAGAGAAACCGAATTTTTATGTTATTATTACCCGCAACCAACACACAAGAACGGACTAATGGTCTATACGTATAACGGAGTGAATAGAATATTAACGCAATGTCGTCCTAAACGAGCCATTAACAAGAGCTTTTGTATGGCATAAAAGAACCCAATACAAACGGATATTGTTTATGCAGCCGAGTGAAACGAGGTGCATTATTTTGTTCGTTTGTATTGGGTTTGCTTGCATACAAAAGCTCAAGCGGTTGACTCATTTTTGACGAAAATTCTTTAAATAGTTGCAATTCATATGTGATAGCAAGGCAGTGTTAAGTATGTCAGGAAGTAGTAGATTATTGATAAACAACCTACCATATCTTAGTAGGTTGGCAGTGAGAACGCATGATTTGCTCTTACTCAAGTCAACCGTCAAAGAAGAGTTCGTGGCCTTGGAGACGAAATAAATTGACTTCGTGTTAAAGGTGAACGACACAAAAACGGAATGCATCACTCCTTCGAACAGACCGCGCGAGCTGAATGTAACAGTCAACACACACACCTTCAAGGTGGTGGAGAAATTTGTGTACCCTGGGTATCGATAACAGTATCATGGACGAAATCGAACGAGGTATAACATTTTAATCTATTGAACATCCTAAAATCCAAGTTGATTAACAGAGATTTAAAGTGCATATTCTACAGATCGGTGATAAAACCGTTAGTAACATATGACTTGGAGCTGTGCATGACGCAAAAGGAGCCTATTTTTGGGACAACAATTGTTATCGCTTCACATCTGAGAAATGATTTTTAGTAGATGGACGATGATATTGGTAGTAACTTTCAATTTCGTATCGCGTATTAGTTTGCAGATTTTTATTTTGACAAGTGTGGTGCTTGTAGCTAGAGCCGAACAAAGGCGATGAAAATATCCGAACCAGTAGGCATGCTATATTTTACTCGCAAAACCATTGGGGAATGAAAATTACCGCAAATGTCATCAGGTAATGAATAATTTCACAGGGATGTAGCGAGTAAAATAGCATGCCTACTGGTTCGGATATTTTCATCGCCTTTGTTCGGCTCGAGCTACAAGCACCACACTTGTCAAAATAAAAATCTGCAAACCAAAACACAGTATGCTAATAAACTTGTATTCTGGTGACAACAAGGAAGACGCAATATTTGTACGTCATATTCATATTTCGTCTGAATCTTCTCATCAAACACTTCAGATATTTTCACCTATAGAGTTCGGTGGAAAGCGACATGCGATTCGCATGGGACCTTACCAACACAATTGTGAGTAAGTAATGTGTTATTTAGACAAATCTTACATGGTACGCTCGGCATACCCTAATCATATACGAATCAAAACTAATTGGGCAAATCCTTTCGGTTGTTTCTCTTTTTTCATTTTCATTTATAGTAAATCGATGTTAACATTATGAGAATTCAAACAGCTGGACAGTAATTTGTCCATGTACTAACTATAGCATTACTTGACTATTTATGTGTATACCAGAGTGTGTAGCCGGTACGATTCCGGAAACAAAATATCGTTTTTAACGACAGGGTGTATTGTGAATAGGTTTTTTCGATGGTATATTGTTTAAAAAAGTTTCCTAACAATGAATTGTCACGCGCATTAATTGGTGTAGTAAAGCAGACAAATGAATACGGAACGAGTAACGTATAGTATATGTATCGGTAAATACTACTTTTCGAATTCAATTTTCTTGCTCACATAAAATATGTTTGGGCTCATTAAAAATTTGTACTAAACAAAAGTATCGTCACTTCGGATTATTTTCAATTAATTTTCAGTAGACCTAACCTATGGTATAGCGATATTATACTCAAGCCATTTTTAATCAGATATGTGGTGTGATGAGCCCAATATTCGGCCCCATTGGGTCGAATAGTAGTTTTTACATTGGATGCTGCGAAAGTGATTCATTACATAAGGAAAACATTTTGTGAAAAGTGTGAAGTTTACATATCCAAAGCCGACACGGGCGGAAAACAGTTACTGACGCAAGTTGCTCAGAAACAGACAAGTGAATTCGCTTTGGTCATAAAATAATTTATGAAATAATGGAGTACGTAGCAGCATTTCATGTAGTCGGGCTTACGGCCTGCTGCATGCTAAAGTTCATATACTCCTGAGAAATGACCCAAAAATGGAAAATGAACTTTATATGCCTTGAGCCAAATTTACATCATTTTTCTCATAATTTTGTCACTCAGCTGTTACAGTCACAGTTCCTAAATTATCATCACAATTCATCAATTCAACTCACTTGTAATCAAAGCCATCTCACAAAGCGAGACTCACATGCATTTGTGCTTCATTCAAACTTATCTCTTCTCACATCTTCTTCCTCTTTATCTTCCTTCTCGAGTCATCACCAACACCGAAACTATGGTTCTCCCTAGTTCAATTCAGAAAATCATCTTTCGCATGTCTCACTAAAAGTTTCTTGAATTGGTTTAGCTCATTATCTGATTTTATCTCATTTTTGGCAAATCGTTGAACTTTTGCAGTCCCAAGAAGAACATAGTCTTGGTTGTCGAAGATTTGCAGTCTTGGTTGCCGAAGATTTGTTTACTTTCTGTAGCCTTCCGAAAGTCTATGGTCCTTGTGGTGTAAGTGACTAGTTTTTGTTTATACAACTCGCGAAATTTGCCATCCACAACAGAATGACCTTTCTAACAAGAAAAGTTCAGCACTTTCTCTACCTTGGATAGAAAGTAGGACTTTTCTCATTTGAGATCGTACACAAATAATGTCACACTCAGAGTTTTTGAAAAAATGACAGAAAAGATCTTTAGAATAGACTAACGCACCATGAAAAAAACCAAAAATAGCTCGAAAATGAGTATTTTTGATGAACGAAACACTTTTCTGCTCTCAAGGTGTAACGTCATTTGTCACTTTGTTTTCAAAAATAGTCATGGCCATAGCAATCATATGCACACAACACATGCAAACGTACACGCATACACGTTTGAAAATTTGGAGGATTTTCGACGTTCGAAATAGGAGTGTTCATGCTAGTAAGCAGAGCTGTGTTATGGCAAATTGACACCAGAAAAAGAACAGTTAACCACAACAATGCACATGATGTGATTCCCTCGTGAAGAAAATAGCAAATTCCAACTCAAGCGAAATCACGACTCTCGTCTCTCGTCTACCTTGTTGAAATTTTCTATTTTCTCCCTTCGTCAAACAAATAACTATTAAGAAATTCGTTAAATTCTTAATGGTCGCACAACAACCAAATTATCGTCTTAAAGTTTTTGAAAGTTAAAGTTCAGATCGATTGTCAAAATGATTACCCACTGAAAATAGACTAGAACAAATATAAACAGAGACGTGTGGGTGGTGCACGTGCTCTTAGAAATGCTTAATACTTTATATTTAATTAGGCTCATTATCCCCTTTGCTGTTAAGTCACGTTTTAATTATGATTTTACTTTCAAAGAGGAAAAAATAAATGAGAATAAAGAACACCTGGGATTATACGGCGTACGATGCGAGTAGCTTTACTTTACATCTAACTTCGTCTTATTAAATTTCATTTTCCTGATTTGGTATTATCCTGTCTGAGTCTGAGTCTGACCGATTGATATTGACAAAACCTCTTATGTCTTTAATGATACTTCACTTCCAAAACACCCGAAAACCTCTAGCCGTTTTTTCACTCATTCACCAAATCTTTTCTCATTCTTTCAAATCTCAAACTATAAAATAAACCCTAAAAACTCACTGTCTAGGGTTTATAAAACCAGAGATTATAAATCGTCAGATATAAACAAAAAAAAATTGAATCGTTAAATATATCGACAGAGAAAATGAAAATAAAATAAGCTAAAAAACCTGAAAAAGGATACGGCTAGCAGAACGTAATTTTTCATGTCAGATAAACACTTTAATCGTTCCATGGGGGACCAAATTGATCGAATAATCTACGAACGGAAAAAAAGTCATCGAAACCGCCCGATGCACCAATAACATAATAAATATCATGGAGGGAATCAGGGAATGATTATATTTATAACAAATTTAGTACACAAAAAAAATGGAGTTCCATATAAAAACAAACCGCAAGGTGGACCCGCACGAGTAGTGAACGGCATATACCTATAGGTGGTCTATAGAAAGCATACATCTTAAAAAACTGATCTGCAACATTGAAGCTTTAAGTCATTTCATCATTGTTAAAATGCAATTCCGAAAGTCCCGTACGGAGTCTCGTTTATAATCAAGTGAAATCACCAAAATCCAAAATTCTTAGGTCACCGAGAACAATATTACAGGCGGTAAACTTAAGAAAATGTTGTTTTTCTGTTTATTCAGTTTATCCTCCTTTCGACAGGTTTTATCATCAGCAAAAACTTCGTTCAGCGAAAAAGAAGCGAAAGTAAATTTCGCAAATGCATTTAAAATTGATGACCCGGTGAAATATTCTGTATTCATTTTGAACAGAGAACACCCAAAACGATAAATTTAGTGCATGTACCGCTTTACGGTTGTCATTACCTTTCAAACAGAAAAAAAATTATGAAAATCAGGTGAAATTCACTTGAGATATCGACAAAAACCCGTACCTTCTCACTGTACGGCCGAGTAGCTCGACTCCACAAGCTCATGCTACCCTTGATTCGATTTGGACAAACTTTTCTCGCTGGATTGATGGAGTAAATACCTTTCATTTGCACCATTTATCAATTTTATGCGAACATTCCTACCGGTAATACATGCGAGAAACCTCACCTCGACCTCGAAAATAGCACTAATTCGACCATGTATCTGAATCGGCTCGACTGATTTCGCTCATCTTCGAACATAAACTGGCATTTATGAATTCATAAAACGAGGAAACTTCGTACTTCGAACGGGCCTAACAATATTCACAAATAATTGAACGCATGCAATTTGTTAATTGGCCAATTAAAATTAAAGTTTTGTTTAATTACTATTCCTGCTGGGAGTTGAGATAGATGGTACGAAAATGCATAAAAATAAAATTTTATGAATTTAACAAGAGAGATGGAACGTAATGAACACGATATTTAAAAGTTTTTAATTTTATTCGGATCCGTTGTCGTTGTTGTTGTTGTTGTTGTTGGTGCTGCTCTTCCAACCTGAACGATAAAATTTTGAACGAAAATTTATTATTCGCATGAACTTTTGTCCTAACAAGCTAACTATTTTATTAAAATAATTAAATGGAAAATTTGCTCACAAAAAAAGTACTTCCACTGCCATGAATGGAAGCGATTTTAACGTGTTTTCCGTTTGGAAGGACCAAATATAATCATTAAATTACCTTTCATTTTGCTTGTGTATATTATCTAGATCACGTACATTTTCTGGGATTTTCACCGAAAACTTTTTTTTCCTTCCTCTTTTATGCTATGACAAATTTTAAGGTTTTCTTTTATGTAGTGAGAAGGTGTGTGTATACGTATAAGGTTACGTATTACATGGAGAACTGTTTCGTCGTATACATAATTTATATAGAGAAGAATCTATTGAATTCACCGAGATAAAGAAAATTCAAGTCCGTGATTTATCCGAGGGTTTTTACTCCAAAAGTATGGGAATAAATTGCGAATAGAGTGTTCGAGCATCTTTTATATGTTATACGTCGATAAAATGGTTCACTTAATAAAGAAATTAAAATAAATTTTTCACATTTTTGTTTCAGGAAAAATTGAAAATGTTTCGGAAAACAACATAGTCCGTTATTCATGGCGCAATGCATAAATTACTTATACCACCTTGTTGGATGGAAGGTACGTAACGTAACATTTCCGACTTTTGATGAGAGATTCTCTTTTGAAAGAACAAGTTAATACTTCAGTTTGCCTTGGGTGAGTTGTAGTAGTGTATCACAGATACGGTTAAGTGTTGCATGAATGCCGAAAATTCGTTGCATAGATGATTCATTAACAGAAGCATTTCTTATGCAACACTAATACACCATTGATTCTACACTTATAAATCACACAAAAATTGCTCTTTATCATTCACAAACAGAGAAATGATACCTAGATGTTGTTGCAACGCAACGCAACGTCATCTAGCTATCATTTCTCTGTTCACAGATTATCATTTTAATTAGGTGAGTCCGTGCAAGATCTGACCATTTTGACATCCTTCTGCTGATGATAGGACATTGTGTTGTCAAAACATTCCATTCATTTTAGATTACGTTACAATTGAACTAGAGATTACGTTCAACGCCGTTAGTTTGCACAAAATAATTCGAAGTGAACGAATTTCAAATATAAACCAAAATCAAGATAGCGAAAATGTCTTCAAGTACTGAATTTTGACCGTCGAACATATTATTTGATGTCAACAATTTCAAACGTTTTGTAACGGTCAAACAGTCGAGAAATTGATTATCAAACGCTCACATCGTCCTGGAGTGAGCTGAAGTATAAAGAAATTGCAAAGCTAAACAGATAAAAATATGGACCTAGATCCAAATCTCTTTGGGATTAACAGTACGCGACCGAATCTTGTTTGGAATTAGCATTTTAATCCATCAGGGATTACACTAATTTAACCCCAAATTACTAACCCCCAGAGAATTAGATTTTAATCTTTTGGGACCTATACTTTTGACATTCGATTTTTTCACTGCGCTGACACAAAATTTAATGTCGATCAGATCGGCACATTTATAGTAAGATAAAAGGATAGTAATTCAGACCCAGCAAAAGTAAACAAAAAATTCTTAAAATTAAATTAAGTTATCAATCCAAGGAATTTCGTCGTGCTTTTATCGGGAAATATCCATTTAAACCTAAACTTTTCTTCTCAAAACTTCTCTTAAACCTGATTAATCTGAAAATCTAAAGTTCCAACCTTCACTTATTTCTCTTGCATCATTTATATTGATGTCTAGTCCCATTTTCTAATCCTTAGCGGACATTTAAAGATTACTTCTTGAAAGTGATCCCCTCGGACCTAAAAATTTTAGTCCCACATTTTTACCTGTGAAATGACAAAAGCTAAAAATTTTTCTGTCATTTTGAATTTCTGGTCTGTTTTGAACTTCGCGCCTTTTTGAAGTAATCTTCTAGTGTCTAGTCGTTTCGTCCCAGTCGTCATAATTATCAACTCTCTGCTCCAAAATCATGTAGAATTTAAAATCTGTCAAATGTGTGGGTTAAAAAACGTTGGAAATGAAAGTAGTGCTCGGTTTTAAAAATTCGTCATTGCTTAAGAAGCCCAATGAAGAATCCTATTGAAGAGTTTAATTTTGGCCAAAAGGCCTATTTGGCCTGACACGTCAAATTTTCGAATTATCAACTTGTCACGCACGCCAGACATTCCGTAACAAAAACTTTATTTTACAATTTCTTTCTTTGAGTTCTATTACCTTCATTTTGACACCAATTTAGATTTTGTACGATGTTCGACGGATGAGATGTGCAGTAAGGCTACCGTCGGTACCAATAGAGGACATGTCTGCGAATTACTTGTTGCTGGAGAGATTTTTCAATTTTGCGCAACTTTTTCGTCGCAGTGGCACTGAAAAGGCTACATACAGAATCTTTTTGAACTAAAGACTAGATTCACATTTCTGTATGAACGGTATGAACCGAATCTATCTTCAGTTCAAGTTTTTGCCGCCAATGGTTTACGGTGCTAGTCGCGGCAATTCAATACTGTGAAGTTTGACTCTACCGTTGGAATAATGACTGAGTATGGGTCGGTATGAGTACATTAAAAAATGGAATACATATGATAGATTTCCTTGCCTCAGTCCACAAATCAACTAATATAAAGACGAACAACTAATAAAAGGATGCTGCAAAAGTCACTAAATTTGAAATTGAATATGTAAAAATGGTTCATCAATCGTTGTTCAAATTTTACTCTGTTTGCAAAATCAGCCCACTTATCCTATCTTATCTTACTCTCTATATCACTGTCATGTCAAAGTCACAGTGTCACTGCTCCTTTTTCAATTGCTTCTTTTGCATGTTGAAGCACATTTTTAACGACACAGCGCTTCGTTTATATGTTTTCTTTTGTGTAGGAGAATATATTTCAGTCTAAGAAAGAAATAGAAAACACGAAAAGCACAGAAAATTACTAAATAGAAGCAAAAAAAAATTGTAGAAAGAAGTCATGTCTACTTCCGCCTCCTATGAAAAAAGACATGTCAGCCGAGCTGACATTATTTGATAGGTCTTTTCCCTTCATCTCAGTTAAATTGCAGCGGCCATTCGAACTTCAATATTGGTAATTTTTTGAATGAAAAGGAAAAACGGGGCATCGAAATCGCTAACGATTTTTCAATTAAACACACATCAGTGGCTTAGGGAATGAAATGGAAGATAACCGTTTTGGAGTTCAAGTTTTTTGGTTGATGAGTACGTTCTCTGGTCTGATTGAAATCAGGTTCATTTTAAACAGTCATTTCGATGGAGGCTAGTAAAATTACCGATCCTTAATCCTCTGTACCTCTGTGCCAATGGCACGACTTTAAAGAAAGCTTGAATTTAAATAACCGAGTTTTCTCATTTTCAACAATACGTTCAACATCATTGTGTGCCTCTGTATAGCAGAATGGCTATAGTCGTTTCTCTTGATGTCGGGTGTTCGAACACTGGTCTCTGCAAGACTTTTATTCATGATAAATTGACGGTTTATCCTAGATAATATATCCTATAGCTTGCGGGAAAGAGAATGGTATATTACTTTATCAGGGAAGTAATTTGATATTTCGCATCCAGATGAGTAGAAATATCAGAGGGCTTCAGCCCGAGATACTATTACACATTGTGATCCGAAAAACAAATTATTTCCCGTGTTTAGTATGCTATTTTACTGTACGAGTGAGGACAACGAAACGGGGGGGAATGACAATGTCCCCTGAGCATTCAAAGTAACGTTTGATTTAAACCTCTAGGGATATAACCGAGGGCAGATATTTGTGGGCAATCCTTTGTCAAGTTTCTAGAAAATCCCAGCTGCTCCGTAATTCATTAATTCATAACAAGCTTCGGTAACTGTCTTTTTTATAAGTGTAGAGTTTTCGGTAATTGTAGTTACATACCTCGCCTTCGTCTTGGATATGCAAACTCTTCACAAACACATGTCGAAGAGACAGTTACAGAGCTTGTTGCTCAAAAACACACCTGTCAGTTTGCTTTTAACACAAAATGGTTTCCTCATGTAATGAATTACTTTTGCAGCATCCAATGTAATCTACTATTCTCGCACTAGTGAGGTAACGAACGTATCGTGCTTGATAGTGCACTGACTGAACCCTATGAAAAATTCATCAAAGTCAGGTGACATTTGCTTGAGATATAGACAAAAAAACTCTAAAATTCAAGATGGCGGCTGGCGGCCATTTTATTACTTCATCAAAAACAGTTATACCAATATACGATCTTCTTTACCTTTCAAACAAAAAAAAGATTATGAAAATTGGATGAAATTTACTCGAGATATCGACAAAAAAAACTCTACCTTCTACGACCGAGTAGCTCAAATTAAGCCCACTCCATGGGCTCTAACTTCCGAGTCCCAGATCCGATTTTGACAAACTTTTTTCCCTGGATTGGTGCACCATCTATGAACTTTCTGCAATCAATACGGTGGGTAATATATGCGAGAAATATCGACCAGGCCTCGAAAATAGCACTATTTCGACCACAACTTTGGGTCGGCTCAAGCGATTTTGCTCATCTTCGAAGCTGGCTTTTTCGATAACAAATCAAGGAAAGAAAGCACAACTCAAGATATAGTGATGACAAACCGACATTTTTTTAAATGCTGATTTGGCATATCTAGTGTTGACCCCAGATGGTTTGTTCGAATGCGACGTGTTACAAACGTAAGAGTGAAGGGATGAGACCCTCGTACTTCGTGCAGGTCTAAGGACCAGAAATTTCATCAATTATGCAGAAGTTGACCAGGCTGGTATGCATATATATATGGACTTGGACTACCCGTACCCGTGAAAAGGCCATTCCTGTATAATATCCGTAATGAACAATATTGTGATCCCATATTATTAACTCATGTGCTATATTATATGCAAAGCGGCACAGCACATATTCGATTATGTTATGTAAAATTTATCGGACAAGTGCACTAAATTTATGGTTATTTTCAATTTAAAAAAAAGGAAAAAGTTTGTATACAAAGTTCGGTTGACGTGAATGACCCCAAAAAATATTCATAAATAAAGAATGCAAAGAGCGCAATTTAATTCAATAGTGCAAGTTATTATATCACAATTTTCAACACTAAATCGACGAGACTTTTTTTGTGTGTGTAATAACGGTAACGACGATGAGGGTATTTCGAGGAACGAATAAATAAATAAAAATAATGAAAAAAAAAGTTAAAATGTCAACAATGTAAAAATGTTTTTTTAATGAGAGTTCCGTGTTTAAGTACATCCAGGCACGTAACGAAATTGTTAAAAATGAATAAAAAACATTTTATTTTTAATTCAAAAGCGTAAAGCAGCCATTCATTCCATGTGTGTGGTGTGTAGTACATATAAATAGTGTTCCATACATCCTCGGTAGTAATTTATTTAGGTTTCATGTACACGTACCTTTTGGTTTACTTCGGAACGCAACCGAAACCACCCTTTTCACTAGTAAATTATCCAATTTTTGTTATTTCCGGAAAAGAGCTTTTATAAACAACACATAATTTTCGCCATTTAAGCACTTATGTCCGTGTGTGTGTATCAAATTGCAGCTCGTTGTGTGCGATAATGTGCATTTTGCTGTATTATTGCTGTCTTGAGTTTGAATGATTAAAGGAACGAATTCTTGTACAAGAGAAACAAATTCCAGAAAATAAATAAAAATTTTGTGTTCACCGAAACCGTGCACAAACGTTAGACATAAAACATGAGAAAATTAAAGAATAAGAGGCGAAGAAACAAGTGGAACACTCACTCACACACACACACACGGAGAAAATGGGAAAATATAAACTTTTGCACGAGAAGCACTTAAAAACTTTAAAATATTTCTTTCAGCTGGAAAAAATATCTTTGCATCTACAGAAGTTTACTTCTTTTTCTTCTTCTTTGAATCGGAAGTTATCACTGCATATTTCTTCAGTTTGAAGAACTTTGGTAAAAGAAAAGCTTTTAGCGAAATTTCCTTATACGCGAATCCAATTCTCGTTTTTTTTTAAATTATTTATTTCACAATTCTTCGTAAACTTTTTTTTTGTAATATGTCTGGTGTCGCAGCACACACAAATTGTTTATAATCGTCGCAAAAAATATATGAAAACGATGTCAATTGATTCACAGCCAACAAAAATGTTTGAAGGGAAATATAAACAAGAGAGAACTATATTTATTATGGATACGTTCTTTGTCCTATGTACGCATTGCGGTTACTGGCCATAGTTCGTTTAAACTCTTTAAACTATTACAATTTCCGAATTTCTTTTTTTTAGGTTAGGCTAATATTTTTCTCACTTCAATAAATGATGATATATATATGTAGCTGGTATGAACGCGTCTCAGCTGTCTCAGCTAAGAGATCATTTACGACTGACGACCGTGAGATTTTTTTCGGTTCAGTTTTTAGAGGGTGATTGTCGGAGGGATGCTTGATTTGACATAATACACTGAGTACATTTGAATTAGATGGAGAGAGTTGGTTAGAGAGAAATGGAGAGCTGCGCGTGTGGGTGTGCATAACAGCAGAACGGTGTGTTTAAGGGGAATTTATTCAGAAGGAAGCTCAGAATATTTTCATGGTTTATATCGGTTTATATGTTGAGAATGTTGCGATTTGTATGACGACCCAGCAGAGGAAATAGTATTTTTAGAGCTTCTGGTTTCACAAAGTTTTGTGTGATTGAGTTTGTTGTCAGTCACCGTATATTATACATTGTAGGCAATCCCAGCTGTACGTCTACGTTGTACTAACTTCTGGGAATTAAAGAGGACAAAATCGTATCAAAAGCTGGTCTTCAATTAATCAATCAAAAAATTAATATCAAAAAAGCAATCTGAACCGAACTACCAGTAACATAAAACCCAAAATCTTCTCTGAAACAGGGTGTAGGGTAGTAAGGGTAACTAGATTTTCAGACCCATGCGAAGTACGGGGGTCTCATGCTTTCACTCTTTACGTTTGTGACACGTCGAATTCAAGTCTCTGAGTGAGAGCAAACCTTTTGTGGTTACTCCCAAAAGCCAAATCATCAATACACAAAAATTGGCCGTCAGTAAGCAGGATAACTTGAGTAAAGCGAAACCAATCTTGACGGGATATTTTTCCCATAACAGCGTGACGTCATTTACGAACGATCCCTAACGACCGTGAAGCGGTATAAATGTTTTCGGCGACCTAAGAAAATGGCCACCAGCTGCTATTTTGGATTTTAGAGTTTTCTGGCCAAGTAAATTCAACTTGATTTTGATGATTTTTGGCAGAGTTTATTTTTCAAATTCACTTCCTATGGGACTATCGAAATTGCTGCAAGCAATTTTAACAAGGGATACGTATAAAAGGAACGATTTAAAGAAGCAGTTTTAAGATGTATGTCTGTAATGTACAACCAGCTATATAATGTCGTACACTAGTCGTACGGGTCTCCCTTATGTTTTTTTTTCTATATTTGCTGAGATAAATAAATCTCGTAAAACGGCGTGTAATCATGTAATTTACTAAGCTATATTCTGACCCGAAAATTGACTGACGGAAG
>JANTFA010123113.1:0-13632 GCA_026413405.1 Phytosciara flavipes | reverse complement strand
CGTGGAAATGTCTTCACTCGGTAAAATTGCAAATCCTAGTGCGGATTGTATGTATGACTCTGACGACATCATATATTCGTCTCGTGCAGGAGTGGTCATATATGCTCCGACAGTAAGGTTGGCATCTCGATCAACTACCTAAATGTCAAATATCTAAATAATTGAAAATACCAGTAATGGCTCACGTCGATTACCATTTTCATGCATCCCGTAACTGTTCCATTGTCGTAAATAGTTCCCCTACCTTTTTTGTCCGGTGGTATTTGATAGACTAATTTAAAGTTGAACTTTGTAGCCAACTGTCCGAGGATTCGAGTATCTATACCATCGAATGTTTGGTCACCTTCATTCGATTTAATAATCATGTGAGGAGGAATATGGAAAACTGCTACTGTAATTGGACATTGCCGGAAGTCTCGCAATTTTCGTGGATAAACTGTGCCGATAGATCCTGATATCGAATAGTTCTGCTCCGACAACATTGCAATATCATGCTGGTAAAGGGAATTGCAGCTCTTGACAAATGGCATAAATGTACTCATCAACCATGCCGATTGATTTTGTATTGGTGACAGAAAGTTAATTGTAAGAATGGACTTAGCATACGAAGCTTCAAATAGCTTGTTCAGGTTTTCCCCGCTATCATCGCCTGTAATTACAACGAGATAGAACTCACGTCGTCTCGCTCGTAAGCTTTTGCGATGAATGCTAAGTAGAACTTTACTGCAGAGAAACTTATTTAAACAATGTTTAACTAACATGACTTAGTATAGTCTAAAAATGATTTTCATATGCTCTCTTTGAATTCCAACGAGATATCGATGAGAATGGACAACGCACCATGCAGTTTTGTATAATTAACCTGACTCGACAGTGACATGACAAGCATTTTATCTGTACGAAAATGTGAAGCTTTTTGAGAAGTGTAGGACAGCACATTGGACAGTACTAAATTACGAACGTAATTTCGTATTTACGTAATATGGCGATACCCGTGTTGGACAGTAAAAGCGGTGAAAGACAATAGACCTAATGCCCATATCCGAAAGTACTGTCCAAGATGAGTTGAAGGAAATTACGTAAATACGAAATGCCCAGTTACGTACGAAATGCGACTTTGTGAATGTGGTATGTGAAAATGAGATACTCAACGGGCAAGGTGCGTTGTAACTGAATTTATAATTTCCGCGGGAATACGTATTCCGATATATCCGCACATTAAAGACATCTCGTGTGTCAACATTTCATAGATAGCAATTCTCAATCGTTATACAACTCTTCGCAAGTGTTTACACGTGAAAATCATTAATAGACAATTCCAAACGACACGAATCGCTTTTACCTTACCTAAAGTCCTTATGGCTTTCAATCAAAAACAAATGAAATGCGCGTCGTTTCGTGGAATTCATGTTGCAGTTGGTGAAAAGATATGTAAATTTGTCATTGTTCAGCTTGATAAAATCGCTAATAATATCCTTATGCATAAGTTCATGTTCTGGTGTGGATGATGCCGCCATCATCGTTATAAATTTTGCTTGACTTTGAATGAATTTCAAAGTTAAATCACTGACAATTTTCACAACCAGACTTTCCTTTCCTGATGCGGTGGCTGGGATAAGAATATCAGAAACACAAGCGCAACCAAATAGTCCCGTTAACAAGAGAATTGAATGTTTTTCGTAGAAAAACATTTTCGAAACGTGCACACGATGTAGCGAAACTCACTGAAATGACGAACAAGTTCCTGCAAAAACTTTTTTCGTCAAACTCCGTTTTTCTTTTATTCCGGAAATTCAGCGTATAAAGTGAGTGCAACAATGTCATAGAAATATTTTAATAATTACATTTCATAATCACAGTTTTTTAAGCGTACATGGATTGTGCATTAGTTATTGACGGTATATTGCCACAGTGTTTAAACTCCCCGCCTGTAACTTTTTAAATGTAGTGTGACTATTGACTATCGTTGTTGTCAGCCGTCGAAATTTAATTGTGTAGCCAAGTGTGCAACAACTACATTTTCATTTAGAGAACGCTTATTTAGGAGAAAAAACTCAATAACTCGATACAGGTTAAGTTCAGTTGGTCCCCAAATACTGTACAAAATAAAGCTAGCCGTCCATGAAGAAATATATCTTCAAACTACATCTTAAAAAGGCGCCGAATTGTCACACGGGCTGACTACAATATTTTATCGACGACCTACAATATAGCGTTTTCTGATATTCAGTCTGTTTAGTGAAGCACTATGGAATAGAATTCTGTCGTATGGTGTTCTGCATTTAGCATTAATTTGGCTGAGCAAAACTTCGAACTGAGTAAAACTTCGAACTGAGCGAAACTTCGAACTGAGCGAAACGTCAAATTGAACGAAACGCCAAATTAACGAACGTCAAGCTGAGCGAAACTTCAAAACTGACCGAAACTAAGTTTTCATCAAAATTATTGATAAAACGCTCATATGAAGCTAGGACTTCCGCTTAGAAAAGTTTAACTTAATGATTGGAAACGGAACCACTTCAATAGCTTTCAAACCAAACAAAAAAAACTGACAGAATGTACCCTAGATATCGGAAAAATACATTACCTTCACTATGTACGACCGAGCAGCTCGATCCAAACTCACTCCAAACTCACTGGCAACCACAGAAGATTTACTCTCAATCAGAGATTCGCATTCATCATGCTACAAGCGTAGTAATGAGCCTATAAACACTCGCGCTTTTTAAGGGTGCTAAACACGAAAAACTCCTACCTTCGATTGCCTTTTTGAAGTTAAGATATAGTGTACTATGTACACTGTCGTTCAACCTATCTAGAAAGGCGGATGTGTTGTAGCAATTGATTTACTAAATGTGTAACTCACTGATAGAGAGCTAACGTCTGCCAGGAAGCCTTTTTTCTGCTTTACTTCGGATGAATTCAATGAACTACGTGTCACACATATGTACTGCTCGTGACTATTCATGTCGGCAGTATGTTTCTACTTCGTATGTGTACGACGTACGTGCCACGCGTAACAGCCATATGTGTTCGAAGTAAGGCTTCCTGGCAACCAGTTAAACATAGCAAAGTTGCTTATCTACTGTTTAAAGTAATCAGAAACATTCCCTTTTATATCGTGCGTCAAGTTAAAACCCGATTAATATCCAAATTCAATGAAAATCATTTTATTTCCAAAAACATAAAAAATGCTCCCACACAAAATTAGCCCTTGTTTTTCATTTTTTTCGCCAGCGTATATTCATTATACCATTTTTCATACCAGCTAGCGCTGTTCTGTATCGATTTATCTTCCGTAAATATTGGCTCATAATCCAAATGAATCGAAGCTCTCAATCGACTAAACATTATGATTGACGACGAATACGCGACTAATGCACGCGGCTGAAATGACAATTTAACACCCGAATACAATCGATTGGCCATTTGGACGAGAAATTCCAGCAGAAATGCAATGAAGTATGTGAAAAAAGTTGGCACTGACCACCAAGTGGGTCGCAGTTTCAATGTATTTGTGGCACGCGATATTCGCTGGCAGAATCTGGTTGTGTCTTCGATTGGTGTGTCATCTGTTACGAATACCGGCAGGCCAGCTATTTTCTTCGGCTCCTTTTTCAATGTGTCTTTGGCACGAATGTGGGCCCAGGCAGCGTTTCCTATGGAATGTTTCGAAAATGGATTGTTGAAGCAGCAACACAACAGCAAATGAAAGTTAAGTATAAAACGAAATTAAATACAACGAAGAAAATGCTAAGAACAAATAGAGGAAAAAACATTTTTTATTTTCAACAACCGAGAATATTTTGTGTGAGACAATGTGCTTTTTTCTTCGTTAACTTTGCTTTTTTGGTTTTTGTTTGTTTCTCGGGGTAATTTTTTTCTTCTTGTTCTTTCTTTTTTGGCTGTTATAAATATGCGGGTGATTGTGTTTTGTGTATACATTTTTCGCAGCACAGGAAAAATAAATTGAAAAGACTTTCGTTTCCAAACAAGGCAAAAATATAGGTGGAAATTAAATTGTATGCTGGGTGGTTGGGCTGGTTGGGCTGGGTATGCGAAATTAATGTCAATTTACTATTTATAAGATGGGTGTAATTTGTAAAAATAAGCTAACGATAAATCTTTAAGAGAATTTATATTTAAGTTTCTGGGGCTTTTTTATGCGAAAAAGATGTAAATAAAAACATATTTAAATTTCGCTTGGAGACACGCAATTAATGACACGGTATTTTGCGGATATATTCCATCCATTTAAATTTTAACGACAGCTTAATAATAACTGTTTATAAAGACAATTGATTATTCATCGAGAAAATTCGAGTCTATAATCAGATGGGGAGATTGTGTTGGGAGTGTTATGGAGATGTAATTCCATCAGCTCGTTGCGAATCAATTGGGCTGAGCCACTCTCCGCAACGAACCGTAATCTTGAATGACATTTTCTTGGCCAAGACATTCTTCAAATTGATTTTTTTACCGTGAAGTCATGATGGCTCATTCTTGCCCGAACGACGGAAAATGAAGATCTTGTTGTCTACGGCATTTTTGACGCGATGTTTTTTAGGTGAAGCAATTCGAATACTCAGTTTAAATTTAAAAAAATGGAAAATTACTGTGAATTACGATGGATTCGAACCCCAGATCGTCGGGTGGTAAATCAAACGCGCTAGCTCTCTGATGATTTTGTTTGGCCAAAAATGTGCCATCATGGCTTCGCGGTAAGAAATCGATTTGAAGAATGTCTTGACTAAAGAATATGCTGAGGTTTACGAGTCTTTCTATTTATTTTGTGCTTCTAATTAACGAAATGCAAAACAAACTCTACAGTGAGATGCATCATAGCGGTTACACCTTTATGCTTTTGATGGAGCTCTTTGTTTAGTGGTTTTCTATGTGAACGCTTTTTCTCTTCACACGTACAAATGAACAAGAACACGCACTTGATGTGCGAAAATAGAGCAAACAAATGGGCAGACGTATCATAGGCGTATCAAGCTTCATAAACTGGGTTGTTGAGGTATTTGGTGCCCCCAACAGAAGAATGAATGCATTCTGTGTATCTGAATCTAAATTAAGACGGACATGTAGTTACTCCTAAAGGCTTGGGTCCAACAGACAGACACTATTACTCACGGGTTTGTTCAGTACGCGTATGGTTGTGTCGGGAGCTAGAAGATGTATCGTACATGTGTGCGTGTTGCTAAACGAGGTCTCACTAAGTCAGAAAGTGGATAATGCGGCTGGGAAACCCAGTTACCCAGAGGAAATGTCCGATGTTTTCATACGATCAGAATTTTCTTCTTCTATCTTTTGATCGACATTTCCACTGTAAGTGGGTTTCCCAGCCAAAATATCAACTCTCTGTACTGAGTATGCATGGGTGAAAAGTTCTTAATTGACACCAACTTTGGAACAGAAAAGACAGGGGGATAAGAGGATATATCGTTGATAGAACCACACATAACGAGTTTCGTGTAAATGTGGGAATCACGAATCATTCAACGAATAGATGTAAGATTGATAGACGAATAAAGGTTGAGGAAAAGCACAACACGGGCTCAACTACATCGCAATGAAACCAACAATATTCGGCCAATCTATTACCTTATTCGTTTAAATTTTTCGTTCTGTTCGATGCGAGGTCTTCTACTTCATTTGTTACAACATACATTTTTCAATATAATGGAATGCTGTGACATATGTCAATTGCTTATTACGGTCATCATTGTCAATAACAGATGAATTCCCAGTTTGTGAAATTATATTACTCTATGATGCACCTAGCTATGTACACTCCAAAATTCGGTTTTAAAAATGAATATCGACTCGCAGCGAATTTCAAGTGCTGACAATTTACATTTTATGCTGCTTCCGTCGAGCCATGTGCTTTCTGATACAGAAAATTATTATTATTATTCTCATTAGATGGGGCGTTTAATTCATTACTTAAGTAAACATGCACATAAGCCGCAAGTGGGCCCATTATGCTACCCATTTCGCAGATTTATGCCACAGTGAAACACCCCGTATTTTGGTTGGATATCTCACAGTACCAGAATGATGTAGTTTTAGAATATCCTTTGGGTGTAACGTTTTGATAATGCCAAGTCTTAACATAAAATTTTACGAACATTTACATCTTTAGAAAAAAACAAATTCTGGTAATTGGCATAGGTTATAATGGTCGGCTGAATCAAAGTGTGTTCCACAAAGATCACAGCCGAGCTCTTGTGGTCTTTCTATATTCGTAAGGTGTTTGTAACAATGGGAATGCCCTGTCAACACTCGTCTGTATAATTCTAGTCTGGCTCTACTTAGGGGAACTTAGGGGAGTTATTCATCCAAGGGTAGGTCTGAGAAAATTAGATTTGGTTCGTCAACATATTGTGAAGTAGCAATGAGTGCTAGAGCCAAATGCCATGCCATTGTGAATACTGTTCAAGTGAAGGTCTACATTCTACACATTACTGTCGAAAAGTTAACGAGACAGCAATCCAACAAATGTACAAACAAGGGACCGCTCATAAATGACGTCACGCTGTTAGGGGAGAGGGGAGTTAAGTAAAACGTGGAGGTCCTAAGAAGTTAGAATTATTTAGAGAAACAAAAAATCTCTAAAATGGCATGACGTCATTTATGAACTGCCACCAAAAGCCAAATTTCAATTATCACACATCAACACAACTGTTGTTCTACTTCGTTTTCGAGCAACAAAAATTATCTTCATCCATTTGGGCTCATTACTATTCCAACGGAACTCTACGTTTGCCTTCCGGCGAAGGTTACGTGAAATTTTGTAATTATTCATGCAAACGACCAACCTTCATAGAATTCAGCCTGGAACCACTTACCGACATATGTAGTTTGATGTTTGCCTCCTTGTCCGAATAATTTCGGAATTTGTTGTTTGAAGTTATGCGCCACCTTCATTATCGTCGGCACAAATTTATGGTCTCCTTCGCCATACATCATTGTCGGACGCAGGGCAACCGTCAACAATTCATCTGAAAAATATTAACCAAATGTGATTTCCTTTGCATCATGCACTGATATGCACGTCGGTCATATGCCGCTCGCTCTACATTTAGCCAGTATGGAATGATGCAAGTTCATATACATCAGCGAATAACTTGGTAATCCATTCTGACCGTAAAACGTATAAAAAAGGCATGAATTTTCCGAAACATGTTACCAAATCATGTTTCCCAGCCATAAACTTTATAACGAAATTGATTTATCCTTACCAATGTGATTGCCCAATGTAGCTCCATTTGCAGCCAGAACTATCTTTTCAGCGCGTAATTTGGATGATGAATAGCCCGGAATCAAAAATCCGCTATCCGTTGACGGTGTCTTTGCCTTGCTTTCCGTTTGATTGATAACTAATGCAAATGTTGCTCTACCCATGTATGGTACAATCGTGACAGCTGATGTACTGGTGTATATCAACCGTGGTATACTGTATTTGACGCATAAATTAATGATATTTTTGGTACCTGGGTGTGTTGAGTGGGAGAGAGAGAGAGAGTGTGTTATGAATATCTTGCGTAAAATCCGTTGTAAAATGGAGATGATTCATTTCGGGTATTAGATTATTTTCGCTAGATAGCACTTCCTTTCCCGAGAAAATTGGAAATTTCTTTTTTTTTTTTCAAATCTCTTAATTAATGCACATGAAATTTTAGTCAGACATTTTACCATTTACATTAACACGTTCTAACTCAGTTAAATCGGACGGAAATTGAAAATTAATGAAAGCAGCACAATGAAACACACAGTCAACACCCTGAAATGCTTTTTCGATTGTTTCCGGTTCACAAATATCCCCAATGAATGAAACGATTGGTTTTGTTTCGGAATGATCTGCGAAAATAGAAATAAAATAAATGAACAACAACAACAACAACAAGAACCGAAAAATAAAAAAAAATTTTGTTGAAAAACGAAAAATCAGAATTCGATAAACCAAAACGAAATAAAATAATTTTCCATCCAAATTCCATTAAAAAACATAACAACAACAACAACAAAAAAACAAATTATTTTCAATTGGGGGTAATTTTAACATACCCAAATGATTTGTGTAGGACACCAAATCCACAATACGTATTTCTTTGCAATTATCATCACGTTCCTGCAACAATTTCACTAAATGCTGCCCTAAAAAGCCGCTACCACCTGTCACACAAATAGCAAAATAAATTAACAAAATTTTATAAATAGAAAATTGAAAATGAATTTATTTATGGAAAATAATCGGAAATTTCTTTTTCGTTTTCATTGCAATTAAAATCACCCCATTCATATTGGTGGACTGCAGCGCTTTTTTTTTAATTAAAAGTGTATCAAATTCGTATGCTCGTATGCATACACATACAGTACGATTGATTAGCAAAGTAGCACATTTTTTCGGTTTTTACAATAGACTTCCTATACCAAGGCAGCTCCTTCTAGCAACCGCACAGAGTTGGTTTACAAAATTAGATGGATCGAAAACTGACCACTGTCCATTAGAATTACATAACACTATTCTACACTGTGTCACAATGTTATGGAATTCTTAAGGTACACTGTCCCTTTTTGGATTCCTCCAATTCTGTTAACAAACTCTGTAAGGTTAGGTTGTCTCTAGATCGGAACTTAGGCGAGTAGTTGATGCATTTACGAACGACTGCTAGCTTAACGATAATCTTCATAGAATAGACAGTACTATCAATCTTATCTGTTCGTGTGGTCTGTGTACGCATCCTTAGGGACTGTCTTCTCTACACCAGCCTCAGATTCAACACATTCGAGTATTACAAACTTCATCTTCCGTCTTTAAATACAAAACGCCCTAATGAATTCATGTTAAAAACCGAAACGTTCTCGTGACAGAGTCAGCAAAGTTCGAGAGTTGAAAACAAAGGATCTCCTATCTGTGTCTTCTTCCTAAAAGCCTCTCACATCTCTAATCTAATCAAAGGTTGCGTCGAAGCTGTCTTGACTCTACACAATTGAATTTCAATCCACGAATTTTGACGACAGTTAATGTCTTAGATGTAACTTCTTGCCACAGACTTATAGAATGTAGAAGGTCACTGAGAACGCAGCATTTTTAAACTGACTAGACAACAACAAAATTTTATCATTTTCAGTATGTGAATCTTCGTAGCTTCTTTATATTTGAACTCACTCGACATGGTAGGAGTAGTTCATGTCGCTGTAGCTAATTTTCTGTGGTATTACAATTACATGTTGATCGATGCTGTAGTCAGCCAATTTTTCTAATAGCCCACAGAACTAAATGAAAACATGAAATAATTCGAAGTAATTGGTCACAACTCAAATCTGTCTTTCTATAACCACCAGAAACATTGAATTCTTAAATTTCTCGTCTGTTTAAAGTTTTGTTTTTTTTTAAGTAACTTTCCAGTGTCTGTAAGTATGTGGCAATATCCACAAAACCATAATACATCGATCAAAACCGTTGGATCTAAAAAGTGTGAGATTTGTTGTAAACTAAAATGTGCTACTTTGGATATAACAATGATTGTACAAAAAAAAATCGTGAAAAAGGGTATCGCGATAGCCGCGCTGTTTTAGATGTTTGTAAATTTAACTGTTCGGATGGATGGATTATAAGACGTGTAGTGAAACGAAATTCGGATTCTCTTATATCACAATTATGTCACTGAAGTAGACATATATCTAGAGCGAATTGATCGGTTGATAGGGCATTGTATGAACTCATTCAGACAACACAAAATTTTCGCATTGCTTTCTAGTAGTTACTAGTATTGCGAGAGAACAAAAGAAAAAGACAATCACAGCTCTTTTCATCCTGGCGTTTCATCCTGGCGTTTCATCCTGGCGTTTCATCCTAAATATTGAAATATGATGATAGAAGTTTGTGAGTTCATTCCATACCTCTGCGCCAATCTTCAATTAAAAATAAATGTCTCTGAATCGTTTTAAATTTGCGCTTTAGCAACGTTCAGTTGAAGTATGTTCGGAGTAAGTGCAATGAGTGTTAGTGTCCTAGTGGACATGTAATTAGAAATTAAATTTTGGCGAAAGAATCACACTCAAGATGTTCACCTTTACGGAGGGAAGCAGATTGGATTGGATTGGCTGATATATCTGGTTTAGTCTTCCAGAAACGGCAAGCGTACTGAGTGCAAAAGATTAGTCTGCTACTTCTTTTGTTTAAAGCAACGTCAATGTAATATTGAAGAGAAATATTTGTTGTAGTTTACAATCGGCATGATTTCTTACCTGTTATCAGTATGACTTCTGCGTTACGTTCAGGTACACCCATTTTGTCAATCGACTCGAATAGTACAAAAGTCTGAAAATGTGTTTTGATTGTCCATTATTATTGTTTGCCCTTAATCACAGAATTTTGGTATTTAAATAAAATTCACATCGACAGTTTTAAATGCCGACGCTAAAGCAGCAATAATTGTGTCACAACACTATTTATTGAAGCGTAACGAGAATTTCCTAGCATATCATAAAATCTTGCAAAAAGACTATACCAAGACACAATTAACCACATGCATTGGAAATGATGTCGTCACTGTGCCTTGAACATTACTTCACTGAATTCACACGAACAATATTTCAATGATTGAGCAACATAATATTGCGAATTCGTTGAATTTGTGTTATTGGCGCATCTCGTTCGGTTTCGGTGTACCTAAGACTAATTATTAACAATCCTTTTTATGAGTCATTGGCTAGATCATTATTCAGTAGTTTTGCTGATTGTAGTTCTACTTTTTGAGATCTTTTCAATACCGAAAGGCTTTAATGTGCCCGGGGTAAGCTGCGCGGCAAAACTTAAGTTAAATCGATGTTGAGTGCCATCTATGTACTAAGGAGTGAAACTAGTTGGAGTAGAATACCAGCGTCTACAAGCTTTTTCCACCAATTAAGCACAGACTCGAACCAAGTCAATCACCTGTGGTTTGTATACACGTCTGACAATCGGTGTTTTCTTTAAGCCACAGTTGAGAATCGAACTCTCAGCATTGGCAGCTTCAATCGTTTATTGGAAAGCAGACGAATGAACCACTACGCTATTGAGTTGTCACTCTGTGCAGACTAGTTGCACTCGGTAGAACCCGATCTGAGAGGCGTGCAGCCAAATTAACATAAAATAGTTCTGTTTCGTTGGATGCGTGATATTTGCATGGTATCTTCACCAAAGATAAAGACTTATTCAATTGAGGTGAGGTAGAGTAAATATTACATAACATGTGACACAGTCATAATAAGCAATCAAAGTTAAGTCAAACAGAATCAAATTCAAATAAAACCAACTCATCGGAAGCACTATCCGCAATTAATTCAATAACACCGAAGCTAGTAGTTTCTGTTGTTCTTCGTTGATGTGTAAGCCAGACTTATAGCACTTAATTATCCTAATCACTTTGTATTCCATTATTCAATAACGATGACAAAAAAAAGTTTTGGTCATTAACATTGGGATTTTGTTTCTTTATTGTAATTGCTGACTGAAACACTGTCTGAAGCTTCAATTTCAGATTATTCTTTTTCCTTCGAACCATTAGCCATACACGGGAAGGTTATTCCAATAATCATAAATTCATAAAAACAACGAAAAACTTTCAAGGATACCGCCGCTGCTACTTTTTTTACCATTCTTCCGATCACATTCAAAATGATTTAACTTAAAGAATTTTCGTAAGATTTCAAAGTCAATTCCGTGAACATAAAATCACCAGACTTTCACTTTCAAAACAAATTAAAAACAAAAATTTTTTCTTACTTAAAATTTTACTGTGCCGTGTAACCCACAAAATCTCTTCACAAAATTATATCAAATTTTCGACAAAATTTATTTCAATATTGTCCGACCGGTTATATATCACCAAATACCACAACAACAGCATGTAATATCCAATGGTCTTAAATTAAGATAGCAAACACACCGATCACTGAAGAATGACGACTAATGACTGTTCGGTAAACATATGAATGGAGAAGCGCAAACAGTGGAACGGTCAAACTATTTTTACCACTACTCCAATGGTTAAAAATCGTGTATTGTGTGTGTGTTCGTTTGCACGTAATCGTCTTAAGACCTCCAGCTCAGAAACATGTAGATTGTTAACGAAAATTATTTTAAATGAAATTGCAATGTTAGTGTGTCAATGGTGTAAGTTGGAAAATTAAATTTTTGAGCAAATGAACTAGATTTCGTTTAATTACTAACTTACTTTGATGTTGAATTGTTGTTCTGTTCTTGCAGAGTTGACGCAATATACCTGGACCACGGTTGCAACCGAATAAACTCCAACTGCTTAAGAGAAACATATTTCTGTTGGTGTCTAACATTTAGAAATAGTCTTAAAGGTATACCTGAACTACTAATGGAAAATGTGAGACGTAATAGATTTGTCTTTTAATAGTTGATAGTTCAAAACGTGTGGTATTAACAGACAACATGTGAGAGATGAGGATGGCTTATTTGTTGAAACGAAAGGTAATCAGAACCTAAACCAATTCTGTTTGTAGTACTCGTTATTTTGAATTGTCTGTTAACTCCGTTCTTCTGCAATTCTTGTGATATACTTGAAATATTGATGGCCAGAAAGTTTTGTAGTGATAGCTAAATACCTGTGTTAAAATGAAAACCTTAAGAGTCCAATAAGCTTAGTCTCGGAAAATTATTTGAAGTCACCAATACAATCCAATCGAACTTATTCATTCCACAAGCATTACCAATTCTAGCCTTTCAGAAACGGAAGATGTTTTCCTTGAATCTGATACTCTGTTTGTTTGAAATGTTTCGTTCTGTTTCATAGTAGATCTATTACTTCATTTGTTTTGATGTACATTTCTTTATACTGTCATGTACTTTTAAATTTACTTACTGAAATTATCAGCTGTTTTTTTCAATGTAATTTGAATAGGAAAAACAGCTGAAATTTTTTTGCAAGTAAATTTAAAAGCACGTGACCGTATGATGAGAATGCTCCATGAAGCTAATCGCTTATTTAGATTATCATTGCCGATAAAAGTGACTATGTGTACACCGTTTCTCCGGAAGTTTGCTGCTATGGTAGTGGAGACTTACGGAGTGATAGTGGGGTAGATAGAGTCATTAATTCTAAGATCAGCCGTGAAAAAATAATTTGTTCCGGTCACATAGTCACGGATCTACAGCAGCCGAAAGTCAAAATTTCAACATTTTCAAGGAGTGATATCTCTTTGACGAAGTGATCGAGGAAATTTTCCATTTTCGAGATCTTTTTGTGAAATAAGCAAACGTAATGTCAATTTTTCGATTTATTTTATTGGTAGATACGAATAAAGAACATTTCTCATAGACGGGAAATTTCGTTCTCGGAGGCTTTAAAATTGCGCGTAGAATGACATCGATGCAAAAATGATGTTCCGAATTTTTTTTATCACGGAACAATTAAGACGTGTTTGGTGTCATTTTAAAGCTAATACTTGGGGCTAATCAAGGAATGTAAATTTAAGCTAATTCAGCTGAAGTAGGAGCTACAAAAGGAACATAAAATCGGAAAAAGTTCGACGGGGGTAGCCGAAAAAGTGACTTCTCTGAAAATGTAGCAAAGAAGACCACAATCAAAAACTTTTTTCTGTCATTCG
>JANTFA010123002.1:0-13633 GCA_026413405.1 Phytosciara flavipes | reverse complement strand
CCATAGCACTCGATATCCAATGCATGTAGGTAGTTTGGTGAAGAGGAGAACTTTAAGCTTTATCCTTGATGGTTGCATTTTATATTTTGATGTTGCATTTTCAATATTAATAATTTTTGGTTTATTTGCGAATAATAAAATGTATAGGAAAAAATGAAAATGTTGCTATGCTATGGCAGGCGAGTGTGGAATATTCATTTGTTTATTAGGCAAAATTGAATATATTTAACAATAAATTATAATTAAATGCAATCACAATAAACTGAAAATGCTTTGTTCCAATATTTCTGGAATTTATTGTTGATGCATCACACATTGGACGTGGACATGTTGATTTTACATGTTTAGATCCGATCAACAATTTCGATGCAGACCATCGGCGTTTCCCAATTTTAGGTTCAAAAATTTTTCGAATAAAATTCAAAAAGCTTAGTTAGAATTAGTAGTTCAGGCACGGGAGATTGATCCTTTGTTTAGTGCATGGAACTCCTGGATCTCGTGAACTGGGCACCAGATCATTGTAAAACTGCCACTTAGCAAAGGTCTGTAGTTTCGGCCCTATGGTCCTTTGGAACCAGTCTGATTGCTGAGAACCTCGTGCTGCCACCAGAGATTGAATCTCAGAAAAAAATCACTCTAGTCGAGGATCTGTCTGTGTGCTAGCGTCAGATAGCAGTAGTTGTCAACTGTTTATTGACAAAAACTAACATGCCGAAGCTCAATAACACGCCAGTCACTTACTACCTACTGCAACAACTTTTACTTGCAATAGTATAAGCCGAACGAAAAATCGGATCAATCAAAAATTACACAACCTTTCCCTAACACAACAATCTTTAATTGCGTTTTTAAGCTCAGACGGTCTCGTGCCAAGTACGTCTAATTCACAAAAATACTGCGTATGGTTGATTCGCATCCTATTGAATTTGGCTTATAATTTGTGGCGATGTTCTTTTGTAGATAATCTTCTGTCTGAGCGGCGAGCTTCTAAGTTGAGAACTAGTGTTACATAAGAACGTTATGTGTTGCGCAAGCCACCCGCTCCAATTTCTCGACCAGCAAAAATAAAGAAAAAACCCTGAAGCGGGCATTTCTAACATCCGGCACTAGATGCTCTTCACGCTTTATTCAAATCGGATTTCTGACACCAGTCAGTAGACATGTTAGCCGATCCAAAAAGTTTTGGCGGTGTGCGCCCGGCTAAGTGCCACTGAGCCGGCTTTCAATTTTTACTATTGCAAGCATGTTGATTATTTTTTTTTAATTTCATTTATTTTATCTGTTTATTATTTATGTCTGTTTTTAAGCCGAATAAGCCAAAGCAAAGGCAAAGCCGCATATTTTTGTTGACAATACTTTCAGGATTGTCATCTGGCCAGAGCTAGTTTTCCAGGTGGTATACCAGAAGCTGGTAGAGCTGCATCGGACGCCTGCGATTCTGGGTCAACAATTGAAGGAGTCGATATTATTATACAACACGAGAGCATCGCAAATTCTTTGTTCAGTGTTACTGCAGTAGCTGGCCATACGGTGAGTTCGGTGAATTCCCGATGGCCCTTTTCAATTATTGTATGAAAGTATTCAATTTTTGGGCCCTTTGCAATTGAATTGCATGGATGCTCTGTTTCAAGCCAGTCCAGAAATGCGTCTGCCTGTACCCTTTAGTTTTAAAATTTTTCACTAGAAGGCAGTCTGGTATCAAGAACCCGATTTGGGTGAAGTTAATCTAGCACATAGCATCTTCTAAAACACCAAATCGTATCTTGGTACAACTGAAGGAAGCCGGCAAATGTCAAGTTGACAACTACTGTTATTCGATGGTGGAGCATCTGTTTTCGCTTTTGGATAGTCTTCTGGTTTTCGCCTTCACTTTGATATAGATAGATTTTTGTAACTTGTTTCCTCGGCTCAAATCACAAACCTTACGTTTTGAAAATTTTTATTTTGATTGGCTAACCAAGTGTGACACTAAAGGTATTGGCAAATTGCAACAAAGGGTGCGACGCGTTACGGAAAAAGATACCGTCACTAAGAAGTACACCTTATACATAGAAATTCACGCGCTCTGTATTTTGTCTAAACAAATCTGATTCCAAGAACAACACCAGTTCCTGGACTTAAGGGTTTGTCAAATTAGTTTATTCGATTCGGTGGTGGTGGCGCCGGCGGAGCAAAAATATGCAAAAAACGGCGACTAACATGACTGCCAGATGTGACAAGTCTCGTCTTTACTTTCTTTAACCGTACGCTTGTAAAATACACAGACTTTTTTTTATAAAATTCTTTTCTTGATATTAACCCACCCGCATTAAGGCCACATGCAGCTGCAATAAACTTATGTTTATGTGTAATAAATCGAAAATAATCTTGAATCATAAATTTGTCGTAGCGATGAGTCGTCTTATATATAACGAATCGATTGTTGACACAAAGTGAAGTGAAAGATTTTACTCAAATCAAATTAACTTGCCGTCAGTATGAAAGTTAAATAAACAATCTTTAACTTCATTTAATTTAAATATAGTTTTGATGAAGGAGGCAACACTATCTAGAGATCATCGCACTTTATTATCGTCGTTGTGTATAGAAGATAACTAGCCGTTCTCTTTAATGTTAGTGGCAAGCTTTCACAAAGCTTGACTTTGTGCACATTTTATTATTAAAAATGTTCATAAAAAGAACTGATTTAGTGTACGATCTCATTTTTATCCGGTGACTACGTGACTGGAAGGTAATATTTTGTTTCGTGTTTCCACTTCTGTAAGACGTCACTCATTTAGGAGATTACTTCAAGGATTTATCGCCACAAAAATGAAAACATCCCAAAAACCGTATGCCCAAGTTCATATTTATTTAATACCATCCTTTGCCGTCCTTTCTTTTTATTTGAGTCACGTATGGTTCTATTTGTGTGTTTTTATGCTCTTCTCTAATTTCAATGGATGGAAAACAGGGGACAGTGCTAGATATATGCAACATGGAAGAAGAAAAAAAAAGAAAATTCGAAAAACAATTTCAAAGTTTTTCTTTTGCACACAAAAAAAAGTTTTACATAAAAGCACATTGGCTATGGAGCGGAGGACACGCTGTTCATATTTTTGTTCTTAATTTATTTATATTTCTCGTTTAAGATTTTGCTTTTACAGTTGGACAGCATTACTTTTGAACAGAAACTTTGAACATAAAAACTATTTTGTGAAGGTTAAATTCCCATTATATTTTGTCCATATGCGCGCAGCCTATACATTTTCGGGGTTTTCTTTACGACACAAAATCGGCATTGTTATATTTTTACAACGACAATGAATTTCAATTTAATTGTTTTGAGCTGTATGCCGAAAACACTTTGGAAGTTTGTTTTTGATATTTTATGACCGGAACCTTTACAGTCATCATTTCTTCTTGGAATTTTATATCCGTAACGATTACACTTTTATTATTACGAATACGACGGAGTAGGAGGTCACGCTTCGATAGATCTGGATTTCGTATCTATGAATTTTACTTAGGAAAATTAACCTTAAATATCAAACAGTTAGATCAAAATAGCGTATGACCGATAAGTCATCTTATAGACTGAGGGCTTGTACATATATTCTTCCATCCTATGGCAACGGTTTGAAACTTATATCATATTGCCACAGTACCTGATATGAAGTAATTGCGTTTCGTGACCTTGATTTTGGAGTGCTTAGAAAACCCTAGCGCAGATCCGTAGCTTCATGGGTGCAAGGGTGAGCAATGCGCATGCTCACCCTGATATAAATTTCTTTTAAGACGTATTCCCAGTCGGGGGAAATGTAAAATGATTTATGTGAGCATCTATCTCGTCCAAAATGCATGGAGAAATGTAAAATGAATCAGGTGAGGATCTTATCTCGTCTTAACTTATTGACTTAGTCAATAGAATGGAAAAACGAGCCAACAACATAAGAATGCTTCGGTGTTTTTATGTAGAGCTGATCACCACACATTTACTTGTGTGAGAATGTGAAGCATTTGCTCAGCATACGTTTCACATTCTCATCCAAGCCCTTGTTTATACGTTTTTTGGTTGTTTTGCGTGGTACGCTTCTACCAAGTTCCCGCATTGGCCAAGGCGGGTCTACTGATAAAGTAAACTAAAAGAAATTTCAGTCTACTTAAGATTCGCAAGACTTTATTATGTAAAAAGGTACTACCTATTGTAGTTGGTCGTTTCTTTACCATGGCCTGATGAGATGCGGTATTTTTGATTTGAGGATTTATTTTATTTATTTATTTATTTCATCGTTTAACGACCAACCAACAGCCCGAAGCCCAATAACAAGCCAGTCTAGGATGCATGGATAAATGTCAAATCAATTATGTGAGGATCTATATCGTCTAAAATAACTTCAAAATTAAGGCATTAGTATCAAGTGAAGAGCGAAATTTGAATATCAAAATTGAAGACAAGTAAAAAATTCCGAACCTGCTTGAACTTCCAGGTTTAAATCGAAAAGATGGAAAACGCCCTGATGGCGTAACCATCATTCCTTCGGAACGCGGCAAGTTATTGTTATGGGACGCTACTGTAACCGACACTATAGCTCCTTCATATTTCTGCATATGTCCGCTAGATAAGCAAGGTCAGCAGCAGACAGAGCAGAACGGCAAAAGTGTATGGGAAAATCAAAAATTCAAGTAAAACGTAGAAACGGATAATGTGCAGGTTTTCAAAATTCCGCCAATGTAAAATTTTTGCTTTGTTTACATCGTTCGTACGTCGTGACGAAAACAGAATTTTTTCAGAACCCGTGTCGTCAGCTTGTCTAGCATTGAAGAATTCTACTTTTCGTCAACAGTGGCGAAAAATACTACAGTCAACTCTCTCTACAATGAACTTTCAAGAGAGTAAATGCTCATTATAGAGAGAGGTTGACTGTATTACATTCGAATTGCCCCCGGTGCATATGTGGTTCCAAATTTTTATTTGGACGAGTGGAGTGGCTTGACCCGACGACCGTTATGCACGTTTGTCTGAAAACAAGACAAAGTTTTATGGAAATGTACCCACAAAATGACCACAGATCCTTCCCCATAAAACTATGAAGAAGGATCTAGCTGAAGGCTGAGTAAATCGTTTTTGAACGTCCTTTGTCTCAAAACTCGGATCAAAAGTCACTTTGTAAGTTCATTTACATAAAATTTTATCTTGTTTTAGGACAACCGTGTATGCATTATTACGGACTTTAATATCTTTTGTTATTGAATATGACGTCAAATTGAAAAAAGAATTCTGCAGAAACAAATGAAGCAGAATAAGGTCTTGAGTAGAAAATACTTCGTTCAAATGAAGTAATAGATTCGATAACTATCCTCAATGTGCTAGATGTTTGCTAAACATTATATTAAGCTGTGATCTTATCCGAATAAATTGGTTGATTTAGGACCGTTCCATTAAACTCTAAAATGTTGCAACGTTACACTGAGCATTAAAGTTGTAACTCTGTTTAAATACACAAACTGCGACAGCCATGTCTATACTATAATTTTGATTATCCTACCAAAGAAGGTGTTCACTTGACCTGACTGTCTATTTACTTTATAATTTACATTCACATCAACTTCTGATGTTAAAATTCGAACGACGAGCAATAAAGCGAAAAAAGAACCGAAATTAAATTAAAGTTAAGTGCCGCCCTCGGCAATAAGTATGACTATTAAAATGGAACGGCATGCAGAATTGACATTTATACACAAATTCTGACAACTTTTATCAATATCAACATAATACATCCAACAACATTTAAGAAATTAAAGCTCAAAAAGTTTTAATTGAATTCGGTGTTGATTCTGATTAATCTAGCTAGATAATACCTATAACAGCAAGCGTCATCTTTTGTTGAAATATTATTCCTTTCGTCTCCAGACATTTCCATTAAATTCTCTCACACCGAATATATTATTATTTCTATATTATGCTGTGTGTGTGTGTGTGTGTGGATGCCATTATACGCTATAAACTTAGCGTCGCATATTCTTCGTTTTGGGGATAAGGATAATTGTTTGAGTTTTCGGTTAAGGCACACAAAGATTGTTTTGTTTTATTTCAAAACTTGCTCGGCGAAACAATGGATTTTGGTGAGACTTTACCGAATTGTATGTATCGTTTTGTTTGGTACTTACCTTTACTATGCAGTTGGATATTATATTTTCAAAGTTTTCACTTGAAGAGAAGTTTCCGTTGAAGTGAAACTAAACTTCGACTTCGTAAAACGTAAAGTTATGCTTTTCAAACGAGCACAGAACGAAAGAGAAAATTTTTTTTCTCTTCCATTTGTATTTCCATTTGATGTGTATGCGAATTCAATGTGCATGTTTGTTTACTGCTTCAAAAATGCATTTTGAATTATAAATATTGAAAAAAAAAATTGTTAAACATTCAACCCAGGAATGAGTGTGTCCTGCTACAGGTTAGAATGTGTGTAACAACACGTTTGTTTTTCGCTTTTCATCATCTTCTGTTCCATTTTCAGACCCGTACGAAGCACGAGGGTTTTATGCATTCACTCTTACGTTTGTCACACGTCGACGTCGAATCCCTGAGTAACGGCAAACCTTCTGTGGTCACCCCTAGATGCCAAATCAGCGATAAAAACATAAGTATGACCCGCACGAGTAGAGCACGACCTATAGCTATGTGTCTGTAGAAGGCATCAGACATCTTAAACCTACTCGACAACAGCAATTTCGAAAGTCCCATACAAAGTTTAATTTGAGAATTAAACTCTGAAAAGATTCCACCAAAATCAGGTGAAAATTACTCGAAATATAGGCAAAGAACACTAAAATACGAAATTGGCCATTTTTCTAGGTCACCGAAAACAATATCGCAGGTTCACGATTGCCACGTTGTTAGTATGTTACATTGAATGTGTACAGCCAGGTAGCTCGACTTAGGCTCGCTCTATGGCTTTTAAACTTCCAAACCCGCGATCCGATTTTGACAGACTTCGGATTGGTATTGATGTAGTCAATGCTTTTCATTTGCACCAATTATCAACTTTATACGAGCAATACTGTCGTTAATGTATGCGAGAAAACTCAGCTAGACCTCGAAAATAGGACGAAATAGGATATCTCTTTATTGACTCGATCAATTTTGCTCAACTTCGAACTTAAACTGGCATTTGTAAATACAAATCGAGGGAAGAGCGTCCCATCAAGATTGGTTTTGCTAAAGTTATCGTGTACCCCTGAAACTGATGAATACCAGCCCGATGGAAACCGCGGGATAGGTCCGATTGGAGGTGACTAGTAATCGTGATTATTGGTGGCATTTAGGGGTGATTTGTATTCACAAATGCCTGTTTAAGCTCGGAGATGAGCAAAATCGACCGAGTGGATCCAGAGATATGGTCGAATAAGTCCAATTTTCAGTCTGGTTGCGGTTTTTCACATATATTTACACAGCATTGCTCGTGCTGAGCTTGTAAATATTCTCAAATGGAAGGTATTGACCACACCAATCCAAAAAAATTGCCGAGCTACTCGGTCGTACAGTGAATGCATTGATTTCTGTCGATATCTTGAGTTTTAATTCAATCCGATTGTCGTAAACTTTTGTTTTTTTTTGTTTTGACGACCGTAAGACGATAACACTATTTTCGGTTACCTAAGAAAATGACCGTCAGCCGCCATCTTAAGGTTTAGTGCTTTTTACTTATAAATAGAGTAAATTTCACCTGAGAATCAAAAATGATGCAGCGTTGCAATGATGCATCCAGATTGAAGACCTTTTTTGGACAAACAGCTATATTAAAGACACTACTCTTACGGGTCACTACTTATGTTTTGTTCTGGCACTGACCTGTTAAATTAAAATAAATTTGTTGTCTAATTGGTTTCTGGTGCTTCCATTTTCCCGAATTGATTTTCGTTTTCCTCATTGTGAATGGAAATTGCTTAATCGACTGAAATTCGTTTCCCTTTCTCACTTTATCTCTATCCCAAGAGAGTTTCTTTTTTCCCTATACCTTCGAATACACCTGATGGATTTCGTCATTTATTGAGTAGGATATTCCACTGAATAATGAATATTCTGGAATAAAATTTATTATGTGCGACACCCATAGTCTATATCCCGGAGATGACAAGATGGCAGTTCACACCATCCAACAATCAAAATGTGCTAGATTCAATCAGTGTATGTACACAGGTCGTCGTCACTCTTCTCACATGCTACATAATATGCATTATTGTCAAGTGGAGTGTTGATTTATATTATCATCTCGAAGAAGCTGCAGTGTCAACCTTATCCCCTTTATTCTCGGATCTCATTTACATAATTTTCACTGCATTTGTAAATGGTTGGACATGAGAGGAAATAAACAAAAAGAATCATGGAACGTAGCAGTAATATTATGAAAAACGGCGTATATATTCTCAGCGTGCGCTTCCGGTCAAAGCTGCTAAGCTATACGTTGCTACGCAAACAATACATTATGCGAAACAATAAACCTTTCCTTTAACAGAGTTGACAAATTCAGTTTACAGTTTATGTGATTTTTCTCGGTATGTTACTAGCAAATGATACTAGCGACTAACATTTTCGAAAATTTGAATTATTTTGTAAATTTCATTTAAAATAGAAACTCTGGGTGTATTATGCATGGGTATGAGAAGAGCCATCCCGGCTTACGTTATAAATAAAACATATTTTTGCATATTATCATAACTCTGTTGAGTTGGGAGGTTCTCCTAATAGAGAAAATTATTTTTTTCTTCCATCAGATCAGCGGAAGAGTTTCTCTTTTTTTGGTTATTCCTTACCAACCATGCGAAACGAAAGTAATAAATTCAAGTGAATGTTAAAGAAGGTAAACACTTTCAACAAAAAAAAGATTATTAGAACATTTAAATTCAACCACAACAACCCCGTACATGTAACAATACGTGAGTTGTTTGGAAGTTTTCTGCAACGCTTTCTCAATTTATTTATTTTTCTTGAAATCTTTTTTTTTCCTATTTCTTCGGACTCCGTTGCTCCTCCACCTGCAACTTTACAACTTTCCGAGATAGTTACATGAAATATTTGAGTTCTTTTGCACAATTACTCGTTTCGCCTATATGTTCGAAACGAACAACAACAAACGTGATGGTGATGCATTTTTATTGATATGCTGAATTTCTTCGTAGATGTACGAAAGTGTTACATCAAGTAAATTTTTAATGAAAATGAATTTTAACGAGACCACTGAAAGAAGGTCAGGCGGAATCTTTTCCGAGTCTTAGTTGTTACACTCATTGGCTTAGTCGATTGCGAATCACAGTCAAGAGCGGGATGACCTGGGTTCAGTACAACTTGAAAATTATAAGCTGTTGGGTAGCCGAAGACTTGGAAATTTTCGAAATCAAAGGCCGTTACCCCACACAAAATATTGTTTTTACTCGAGAATGACGTAAACTATTTTTGAAAATTCTTTGAAACGATTTGGCCGAGGTAAAATTCGAGATCCTCATTTCATCGCCATTTTGACCTGATCACAATCAAACTATTTTTTTTGGAAAACCTTTTAAATTTCCCTTTCAAATGAAACCGGTCTCAAGTTATAACTCGAAGAAATACAATTTTGGCAACAGCTAGTGCGAGGTGATAAAACGCGAAAATTTCAGACCGGTTCCATTTAAAAGGTAACACTTAAAGTTTTCCGGAAAAAATAGTTTAGCTGTAATCAAGTCGAGTGAGTTGATGGGGTCAATGGGAAAAGCTCCAAAATGGCGATGAAACGAGGATCTCGAATTTAACCTCGGCCAAATCGTTTCAAAGAATTTTCAAAAAAATGTTTTCGCAATTCCGGGCCATAATCATCACCTTCCCATGCTTCCATGCAGTGTCGTATATAAGGCTTTTTTTTCACTAGTGCGTTAAATTTTTTTTCGCACCAGTGGGTTTTCAACTTTTTTCGCACGCTCTAGAGTCTATCACGTTGAAGAAAGACCAATATTCATAAATAAAAATGTTACACAGACCCGGGCTTGAACCTACACCACCAAAATTTTCTGAATACCAATCAACAACCATAGCCACTCGGCTACACAGTCATATAGTAATGCAAACTAATTGGTGAAGTGTATATACTAAGCATTGACTACTTGATTTTATTGAGTGCGTTTTTTTACATCACATGTTAATGTACAGGTTCGAATGAATTTCTGCGAATTTCTGCTTGCATGTAAATGTTTGGTAGAGTTTTTGGTACCTTGGTAGGAAAATAACTATTTTTTAGTTGCTATGTTTTTTAATTGAAAACTAGGTCCTACCTTTTGGGTGAGTCAGATCCATCGACTATAAAAACGGACGTCATATACAGGGGGTATCTGAAACTTGGAACAATTGAATGAAGGGGTAGGGGGGTCTAAAATCGACCAAAAGTAGTAGACGTAATTTATGAACGGCCCTAATACTTGTTTTTGAAATGAACCTGAACCTATTTTAAGTTCGATCAGTTTCATCAATTTTTGGCTTGTTCAATAAACTCCGTGTGAATTATGGCCTTTGTTTCGCTCTATTCGTTCAAGTTGTCAGATATTTCACTGAAATACCATGACTCGTCACTTCGCTATGGTCGTGAACTTCACACTCGTGCAAGTTATCTAATATTCCATTAGAATACCGAGCGTGTAAATGACGGCCCTCGCTCTAGCCACAAGAACTCGTCAGATTTTTCTAACAATCTTTTTGCTCACTTTTTTTTGAACTTATCAAATTGATCGTATTCGATTGGTTCCCATTTTTTCCCATTCGTTAAAATCGGTATATTTTTCAGTATTTTCTTTGATTTTCAGTCAAGGGAATGGAATATGCAAAACTGGTACTGCTGGAACGTATGTAGCGAGGACAAAAGCAACATTCTACAGACGTACATTCTACTAACGTTTTAGTAGTACATCATTGAACAACTGCATTATACTTCAGCGTTTTTGCCTTGCATTAGGTTTATAATTTCAATTTTGAAAATTTTATTACCCTCATTGTGTCTCTCCAAATGAATGAATAATTGCAGATCACTTATCGAACTTGGCCAATTAGCGTTCTACATTTATTGTCGAATTTAAAATTAGTAGAGATGTATGTTGTCTGGCGTAATAATCGTAACAAAAAATATTTGCTAAATTATTCGACATTTCGGTATTCGGTTTTACAGCTCACGATAATTGTTATACCATGTAATGTTGCATTGTCAATTTACTTCAATTATTAATCAAAATGTCTCAATGCATTCAATATACAGGTAATGCCAGCCAAATTTAGTTTGCAATTTTGCTTCAGTTATTTCTGAACTGATCCATCCGTCCGTATAAAAGCAGGTTTGTCCATGATGCATTAAATTTATTATTTTGATAATTTTAAATTTTTAAGGTAAGACTTCATCGTTAACTCAACCTACGATTTCACCTACACTTTCAATTGGCATTTATCTCATATGAGAATTGAGATTCGTGTTTCGTATGCCGTCTTTTCGAAAAAGTTGGACATATTTTACAGACAACCAGTATGCGTCGTATACTATGCGGTGGACTCTCACTAGGGTTAAAAATACATTGAAAACTACTGTATTGAAGAATGTTGTGATTCTTCTGGTAATGTTCGTTACACTAGTGAATATGCTGTAAAGGATTCTCCCAACATCTTTTAAGAACAACTCAGAAAGAACTTACAACTTAGGCCTTAGTAGAACCCCCAAACTGATTCTTGGTTTTACGATTTTATCAGTGACAAAAAAGTAATGAAAAAAACGACTAAGTTATATAAGTTGCTATAACAGCAACCCCGTTATTAAAAGGAAAACCTACTATTGAGGTGAATCATCCAGCTAAATAAGAGACCTAGTCAAAGAACGAAGCAAAGCAAGGAAATTCTGGAATAGAACCAACAACTACTTCAACGACCAAAATATTCAAAGAAATTCAAATTAAAATTGTCTTGACAAATACTTGAGGAATTTGGACCCGCTTAAAGATAAAGACTACGGAAGGCAACGAGAAGATTCAAACGTCCCTCAATTCAAATCATTCCAATCAATGACTCTAGAGGTGTTTGACTAAGGATAAGGAAGAATAAGCAACTGAAGAAAATTTCGCCAGTGACATACGAAGTGCAATAAATACACTCAACAAAAAAGGATCCAGTAGCAGGCGAGATAGCATCAGGACTCTGAAAACAATATCAAAACTGGCTATTTATTTGATGACACACCTGTTTAACGCATGTTTGGAACTGAAATATATGTCTAGATTGCGCAAGTAAGATAAGACTCCAGAAAAAGTAGCCTCATACAGTTCTGTACTCACAACTATTTCACAATTTTTCAAAAAACTGCTAACCAAACGAATAAAATCATTGGTGAAGATTCTAGTTTTTCAATGTAGGTGTAGAAGCAACCACTCAACAATAAAGCAAACGTGCGTGCAAGCCTTACTACGACTATAGAACGAGTATTCGAAAACAAGGAGTACTGTCCTCCAGCATCCCTAAACGTATCACAAGCTTCACTATAATAAAACGTTCATTCATTGGAACCTTCGCAGCGATTATGACATCGGAAAAATCATCGCAGCCAGTTAAAAAATTATAAAAAGCTTTGGACCAAATAAACCAGTGGACCATCGTCTAAAAAATTAAGCTCAGCGAAACAAAATCGAGTCATGTCACTTTTCGATTGCACCATACAAACAGAAATCTACGCATCTACCCAAATAAATTCCTGTTCCGCTGGATGTCAACCAAATACCTAATGTTACACTTAAACAACAAACTAAACTTGAAGCACCACGTGAGACAAAATACTCAACAAATAAAACTCAGCACGGGACAAATTAATGTACTGGCTGATTGGAAACAACTCAAAACTAGTCCTTTAATGTACAACGTTGATCTACAGATCAGTACTTGAAGCCATCTGGATGTATACGGCTCAGCGGCTTGAGACTGTGCTGAAGTCAAATCGGATACTAATTATACAAACAATGCAAGACCACCAGCGCCTACAAATATGTGACCAAAAAGGAAATTAAAAACGATTTAAAAATGAAATAGGTAGCGAGAAACGACTACTGAACCACACCAGCGTCGAAGTCATCATAACATGACATAAGGAAGGATGCGAACAGAAGAACGGTCCTGGGCCACGATCATTGGATCAATGGATCACCCATGTTTTACCAACGCCCTAACTACTAAAGTAGCAGAAGTTAGTATAACTCATCTCTTGTAACAAATTAACTAAAATTTAAGGTTGTATTATATGTACTCCAATAAAGACGTTTTTGAAAAGATAAAATAAAAATATTTACGTACGTTGCGTGTATACAAGACAGGAGATTCCGTTTTGGTTTCATATTCTCTTCAACATTCTCTTCCAAATTTTGAATGCAATGGGTCAGTGTAATTTAATTAACTTCACCTTGCAATTTTAAGTGAAAGCACAATGCATCTGCGTTCTGTATCATGCAAGTATATCAATCGTATCAATGCAGATTTGTTACGTAAGTTTGGGTCATAGCATCACATGTGATGGTTAATTTAAAGTTTTTTTGGTATAAAAAGGTGATCATTTTCGAAAACTGTATCATTCGCATTCAGTATTCCTTTCAATCAATAACCAAA
>JANTFA010122891.1:0-13634 GCA_026413405.1 Phytosciara flavipes | reverse complement strand
AGCGTGCGAAACAAGTTGAAAACGCACTAGTGCTAAAAAAATCAAAAACTCACTAGTGAAATAAGAGCCTCCCATACGACATTGCATGGATGCATGGGAAGGTGATGATTATGGCCCGGAATTGCGAAAAATTCATTAGTTCACTTCGATGAAATTCATATGAATTTTAAGTGAAAGCAGCACTTTCGGGGACGGCAAATCTTGCAATCAGAGCTTTCATAAAATGCAGATGCAAGAGGTATTTAGTGCTGAGGTCAGATATAAATGCTGAGGCCGGATTTTAATCCAGCTTGTTTAAAGCAGTATATTTAAAGCTATATTGAGCGCGATGTGAATCGCATTGCGTAAGGTTTGTGTGAAAGCTCAACTTGACGAAATTCATTTTATTTTCGTCAAGTTGCGCTTTACACAAAAGTTACGCAATGCGATTCTCATAGTGCTCCATGCTCCATTTTCCGAGATCTTCATGAAACGCTTTTGAGAGAGTTGATAAGAGACGTACACGGTGTAGGTGTATACATCAAAAATAAAATAACCGAAACGAAGAAACTATCCAAAAATCTCAATTCTCAGGCGGCGGCAAATCTTGACGGATACTAACTAAAAGAGGTTTTCGTGGTATGAACGTATTGTTTTGAAAATTAATCAGTTATTGAGAAAAATTCTTGCAAATTACGCATATTTCCTTAGGAAAACGTAAAAAGTTTCTTGCGCGGAGACATTTTTATTGAGACATTTTTTATTAAATTTTCAAAACTTTACTCGCATTTTTCATAAAAAATTTTTGGGGTAAAAGACAGCATCGTCAAAAAACAATTGCATAGTGAGTAAAATAGATTAGGCAATCGTTTGAAACTTTAATCTTGACCTTGTGTGGTTGTTTTACTCGCCCTCGGCTCGACCCATAAACTTGCTATACGGCCAGACAGAATAAAATCAGAGTGAAATCAAACGAATTTTTCATTTTGCTGCATAGTGTATAACAAAAAGATTTATTTATAATAATATAATATCAATTACACCAAAATATGCACATTTTTTTCTTTAATTTTTTTTATATTTTTTATCTATAATATTGATTAAATGTTATATGCATATATATAGTTAGAGAAAAAATGGAATGCTTCAAATGATTGGGTGCAGAACGAAACGCAAATCTATGCAATCTATATTGATCTAGAGACGAATAATTATGATGTCATTGTTATCCCATCATTCCACATGGGGGCTCAGACATTTTTGTTAAATTTTTATCAAACAAACTGAAAAGGAAAGAGCACTGCGATCAATTAGTATTCTTCCAACTTTGTGTCTTTTCTATCATTTTTAAGTCTTCAGTTCTGTTTAGTCATTTTGTATTCTTTTCTTTCTTTTTTTTTCGTTAAATTGCAATGCTTGTGCTTGTGCTTTTGTCACAGTGGAAGAAAAAATTTTTATTTTTAAATAAATAAATTAAAAACACGTCATGTCCTGTTCGATAAAACATACACAAATAAAATAAACAAACGAAAAAGAAAGATTTTTGTTAAAAAGCATCGAATGCTATCCTAACAAAAAACCCAGTTTTTAAATTCTCTTCACAATATCAATATTATGACCAAGTCAATCACATTAGAAGTTGGAAAAAAAATTTGTTTTTGTAAACGACCAAAGTTTCAGAAAGTAAAATACAGCGCACAGTAATAGCTCATCATTTTTGCATTGCATAGTGTTTGGTTAAACCTTTTCAAAACCAAAATCAATTTGAAGCATCCGACTTTGTCTCCATTTTTTTTAAAAAAATAATTAGTATTCTTATTTTTCTCTTTTTGTTGATTTTTCATTCACATAGCCGAGCCGTCGAGTGCTGGTTCACATTTCGTTTCCGTCGTCCAATCGTCATCGACCGTTTTTATATAAAATAGATGAGTGTTCTCAAATAAAAAAAAATTATTCAAACAAAAAATCAATGATTCACGTTGTACAACATCACTCTAGCGACAACAAATAATAATAATTTAAGCTTTTCGGCGGGCGAGATGACGATATATTACGGACGGAAATTTTAATGGTCCGGCCCAACAACGACAGAGCCCAATTTTTGTTGTGATTTTTTTATTTTATTTTTTTGTATGGTTTTTTTGTCTGCAATTATAATTAGATAATAATAATAAATTGATAAAATATAAACATATTTACAAGGGGGGGAAAAAACTGTTTTTTTTTCTTCTTTTCATTTCATTTTTTTCTCTCTTAACAATTAATATTAATTATAAATATTTTTCATCATTTTTTTTGTTGTTGTTGTTTTGTTTTGTTTTCATTCACTTTCCTTTTTTCTTATTTTACTTTTCAATTTCCAAAAGAAAAATAAAATTCTTTTTTATCGGGTTTCATAATTTCATCTCTCTCTCTCTCTCTTTTTGTTGTTGCTGCAATTTGTTGATTTTTTTTCGCTTTTAAATTTAATTTAAAATTTTTGAATTTAGTCGATTTTTTCGAATCCGGTTTTTGATTCTTATAATTCGCTTACTAAAACATGTAGAAAAAGACCACACTGCGTTAACATAAAGTCAATCAACCCCTTTTTTCTTCACTTAAACAAAAAGTCAACGATTAAATCTTCTACTTCTTTTGATTCGTGCAGCGCCTAGTGACGCAACCTTTCCTTTAATCTCTTCCGTTTGACTATAATGGTTTTGATATAGAGGTAACACTGGTCAACAGCTCAGCGCTTTTATTTATCGTTGACGATGACACATCACTTGCCGTTTGTGAAAGGTTAATCAACTTTCTTTTCATAGAATTTTGTTTTCACGTTTTTTTTCTTCTTCCTCTTGGAGTCAAAATTCTCATCCGGAAATTTTCATTGCGAAATTTTGAGAACGCATTTCTACAAATGTCGTTTCGATTCTTTGAAGCCTTTTATGAACTTCGCCTTAATCTTTTGTTCATGACGTTAAAAATTCTCTTAGATTTCTTTTGAAATCTTCGAGTATTTCACATCGCGTCAATAGAAGATCATATGTCAATTGGCAAGTCAATGAAAGGAAATGGTTTGTGATGAAGGGCAAAAGAATATCGTTTTTCAAATTGTTTTTCGCAAAATATAATTAGTGAAGGACCAATGAAAGCACAATTTAAAAAAAAAAACAGAGACGTTTTAAGTGCCTCTGTTAAGCATACTTGTAAAATTGCATTCTCTATGGCATTGTTGAAATAAAGCAAAACAATCTTCTGTACATTGAGTGATTCATTTTTTTGTTCTATTTGTTTTTACTAACAGATGAAGAGGCAAGGCGCAAATTGGGGTGGAGGCAAACTAACATCGTTTGTTGTTTACTTTATTATTTAAAAAGGCATTTTGTTTCTCTTTCTTTCTGTACGATTAATTTTCTTCAGAAAAAAAAAATTTGTTTCAATTGATTCAAAGCAAGGGAAAATTCTAAGAAACACCTCAAAGTTTGTCATACCGTTGGATGCGGAGCGTGTTTATTGAGCAGTAAAACAAAAAAAACCCCATCCATTCCAACCAAATATTTCACATCGCACAGTTTTTGTGTTTAATACCTTTCTTAAAAAACGATCACTGGTGTCGCAAAACAATTAAATCCCTTGACCACATTCCCGTTTAATGCTCCAGGCGAATGGGATCGTTTGAGTTGATTGTGCACGGAAAATTGTCGGTAAAATGTGGAAGTATTCGACTGGAAATTTAGGATTCTCAAAACACATTTTTGTTCGATGAAAATCATTGAAAAATAGAATTTCCTAACCGCTGCTGGAATTCCCCCTACAAAAAGTTGAGAAAAATGTTCATCCGAACTATACTTTTCAGTACGTGTGATTTCAGATTACTTGAAAATGCGTTAGGGAAACTAATTTGTTATTAGTTGGAATGGGTTTTTTGTTTGTTTTGCTAATGCATCCAATGTTTTAAGTATGAAAATCTAGGCACCGATTTTATATTGGAATTTGTATAAATTAAAAAATTTTTGCTGTGTTTTTTGACCATCGGGGCCGGTAAAAAAATGTTTTTTGTCTTTCTCTTTTTTGGCAACGACAAATTTTCTTCTTCTTCTTTCGGAACCGCGTTATTTGATTAATCATCTCGACTAAGAGAAAAGAAATCGCGTCAATTTTTACTTCCGTTTGTAATTCAATTTCTATGTGTTTGTGTGAGTGTGTCTGTGTGTGAGTAAGTGTGTGTGTGTGTGGTGTTTGTTTTTTAATTTAAAATTTATTTTCCTGTTGCATGTCTTTGAAAATATATTTCTCATTTTATCACAAATTTTGTTTCAATTTTCTTTTCGTTTTTTCTTATTCTTCTTTTGTTTCATTTTCTTTTTACATTTTAAATTTAGATTTTCTTTTGTTTTTCAAATTAATTTCTTTTGTTGCTTACACCGAAGTACAATTATTTAGAATAATTTTGTTGTCTTCATTTTTTTTTTGTTTTTCGTTTAATTTGTCGATTGAAAATTATTTTTTTCTTTTTGCTTTTCATTTCTTTCACTTCACAAAATGACCGAATAAATTTAAAAAAAAAATAACAAAAACTGATTTAGGATTGACAGTGAAACTATAGACGACCACTGACAACCCCCAGGGACATGTCCGAATCGAATAGGAAAACAATTTTGGCAAGACAATTCAGGTCAAATTAGTCATAATATTGATGCAAAAACTGATTACTCTCTAAGGTGTCAAGCCGCAATACAACGCATAAAAGTTGTTTTATATCAATTATAGCTTTAAGCTAGTTTCAATAATCGCGCCTCGTGCCGTTGTATGCACGGCCTGTTTAAGTTTCTTTTTGGCCTATCATGGGGGGCAGTAAATGAGCAACGTGAATTGAATATTTCAAAAAAAAATAATTAAAAATAAAAATCATTTTAGCCACGAAAGAAAACAGAAAATGAAATGCAAAACTGGAAAGGGGTTTCTTTTTTGGTTAAATATTTTTCTTTCTTTCTTTCTTTCTTAGAAAATGTAAGAATTTCTTAATTTTAATCATTTTTTTGTTTGTTTGTTTCTTTACATTTAAATTTTTCATCATTTTGTTTAATTGGTATCATAAAATAGTTTTTTTCATCTGTTGATTCGTAATTTTAAGTTTCTCTCTCTCTGTTTTTTATATTTATGTTACACAATTAATTTAACGACTTGTTTTGGTTCCATATTTTTCTTGTTGTTTTCAAATTTTTTCTGTTTTTCCTTTTAAGTTTCATATATCAAATTTTAATGTCTGTCATTTACTAAATTTACAATTTTTATTTAAGATTTTTCACTTTTTGTTTTTTGTTTTTTTCATTTATAGGAGTTTCGTTTTCATTTTTTATTTTTTTGGGTTTCAGGCTAAAATGTGATTATTATTCTTGTTGTTGTTTACTTGTCTCGTTAAAGAGTTTTTTTTTTAAATAATTTTCTTTTTTGTTGTAGTTTTTTGTTTAATCTTTTCTTTAAATATAGTTTTTGTATTTTCAATTTTTATTATTTTATTAAATTTACAGTAGCAAAAATCATGATATTTAAATCTAGAAAATGGTCAATTGATTTTGATAATTAGTTTAAAGGAATCTATCGGTTTCCATCAGCAAAATCAAATTCAATTTCGTATATCTCTAGATTGTGGCACACAAAATGTTTTCCTTTAGTTTTAAAGAGTTTAGTTAATCGCTACTACACGCTACGAAAATTATTGTATACAAAAGAGTGAAATTAAAGAAGAAAATTTCAAACAACAAAAAAAATGTTTTGGTAATTTCAATAGTTTGTTTGTTGTATATATTTAACGTTTTTCTTGTTTCTTGTTTAGTGTATATCTTACAAAGAACTTTTTTTTCCATTTCATTTGATTTGTTTCCTTCTTTTATATGTAAAGATTCATATGTATAAGAGCGGGGGTAAGTTTTTTGTTATTGTTGTTGCTTAGATTAGTTTTGTTTTTAGGTTTTCTTAATAGTTTCCTTTAGGATTTTGTTTTTTTTATTCTTCTTCCAATGTTTTCCACACAACACAATTTCTCTTCATCCTCCATGGCATCCTCCTTTTCGCATTTGATATTTTTCATTTTTATTGTTGATTTGAAGATTTCTTTTTTTATTTACAAAATTTTTGCGCTTTTGATATTTTAATTCTTTGTTTTGAATTTATTTTAATTTTTTTTTTTTTTTGGTTTTTACAAATCCCATTTATGTTTTAGATTTTAATACTTTGGATCTAATGTTGATTTAAAATTTTTGTAATTTATTTTTTAATTGAAAACTAACGACTTGTTTCACTTCGATTAAAAGAAAATCAAAAAATAAAATTGTTTTAAGTGGTCAGAAATGTAACAAAATTCGAAACATCAAAATTAACCGAAACACAAGAACGAATTTGGTTTTTTTTTTACTATTCAACACACACGTTTTGTCTTTGGAAGAAGGGAGATAAAATTTCAATTTCGTCTAAATTTATCACTCTAGAAAATTTTCGTTTTATGATTTCAAGAGAAAAAGGGCACGAGGAAGCACATAATACGACGATATCATTTCAAAAACGAACGAAAAAAATCAAAAACAAAATTAACGAAAAGAAAGAATTTTGAAAAAATTTCACATAACATTCTGTTCAGGAGGCGCAACCAACTTTTTCTTTATCCATATTTCACTCTCTAAATAACTTCTCCGTCTTCTCCACACTTTTTTTGTTTGTTTGTTTTTTGTAGGGCAAGTTTCAGTCTTTGTTTTGAAAATCGGATATTCATTCTTGTTAGTTCATAATTGAAAATTATTTTCCTTTTATTCATGTTTCTGTTTGTCACGAGTGATCATAGTTTTTAATTGGTTTTGAAATTGTTTAAAAGAGCGACAATAATCCAACAAAGATTTTCTTTTTTTTTTGTTTCAAAACTATTTAACTACACAGCTAAAACAAAAACAAAAAAAATTATTCAAACGCTAAAAACGAAACAACTTAAACAAGAAAGGAAGAACGCAAAAAAATATTCTCCAAAATTTTAGGCTTTTTCGGCAATGAGATTTTTTACAAAATTTTCTTTTAATTTCTTTTCATTTGAAAAGAATAACATTTTTATGGCCATGTCCTGTTCTTTTTTTTGGCATCTTTAAATATCTGTCATTTATCTGTCAAGAACTCAATCAAATTCAATTCGTTTGTTCACCAACAAATTGGTAAAACTTCAGCGACAAAGGTCACTTCAGAATTTCCATTTCGTTGCCGGAAAGAAATTAGGTTTTAAAAACTTCTGTAGTGAAAGCGTTCTGACCGATCCGACAATAATGACAGTTTTGATGTTACAGAACAGAAATATAATTGAAATTTACGCATGAGTAGAACAGGTGGTATTAGCAAATTTATAAGAAAAATGAAGTGTCATTCAAATGGTTTCGTTTCGTAAAAGCGATGCTAAAATTGATGGAATTTCATTTTTCTTATAATTCGCTCATGTCACCTGTATTTAACTTTTCAGATGTAAAGAGAAACGATATCATTTGCTAAAGTTCTATGTACAAATTTTGGTTCCTGATGAAACATTTCGGAATGAAACATTTCGTGGCTCAGTACTTTTAAATGCAAAATTAAAAAACTTCAAAGAAACGAAAAGAAAAAATCAAATTCTAACGAAGAACTGATGAAGTTAACGTAAGTAACAATCGAAACTACTCAACGCACAGAACCAATAATGTGAACTGTGAAAACGAATAGTTTGGTTTAAATTTAACGTTGTGCGGACTTTCTCATTTTCCGTATCTTCTTCGGGCGCGAATATTACAACGGATGAATTGATTGTAAATTGAAATTGTTTCGGAGTTTTTAATTTAAACATTTTAATGGATTTGAAATTTCGCGAGGATTTTTGTTAGTTTCAAAATGTAAGAATTCATAAATCGATACATGGACGACATAATTTGGCCAAATTTTCATTAATTTAAAAAAAAAACATTTTTTTCTTCTTCTTCTTATCAATGGATGGTAACTGTTGTCAACTAACATGTAAACTGGAAAGGATTTATTTCAACGGAAAATCTTTTTCTTTCAAAATTTTTTTAGTTAAAAGAAAAAGATTGGGACGATCTGAATCGTGCGATCAGAAAATCGTATTTCTTTTAGGTTTAGCTTTAACTTGGATGGCATTACTAACTTCAATTTTTAATTTTCAATTTTTCTTTAGTTTTTAATTGATTTTGATAAATTAAATTTTAAAAATTATTTTTTTTAATTTTTTGGTTTTTTAAATTTCTTTACTCAATCAACGGGCTGAACGGGAATCGAAATGTGGACATCGTTTCGTTTAAATTCATCAATGTAATGGACACACATCATTTAATTTTAGTAAAAAATAGTTTTCTTTTAATTTATTGTTTGTCACTCAAAATCATTTGGATGGCATGTTGAATATAAAATTTCTTTTGATGACGTTTCACGTTTATTTTTTAATTTAATTTTTTGGACGTCGTTGGTTAATTGCAGATAACTAAATAGGATCAAAAATAACTGAATCGTGTCACCGTTTGCCTGCGCCGTACACAATAGTTTGAACACTGACTCAATGGAAAAATATTGGACTCAAAAATTGTTTCCTCTTCAAAATATTAAGGGTGTTGACAGAGCCATCGAGTTTTCAGTCCAAATAACTGAACTTTCAAAGTGATCATCAGTGACCTAGGTCTTATTGATTCACTTAGCATTGTTTGATTTGATTTCACTCTGTAGTTGATGTGACAATGGCATGGCATGAAGCCAAAATATTCTCTCCGAACATACTGACAGAAATGTTAACGTCTGATATGTACACAGCTGGTTGCCAGGAAACTGTTTACCTGCCTCACATTATGCCATAAATATACGCACTGCTCGTGGCTATTCGTGTCGTTCGTATTATGTTTATACATCGGATGTGTACGACGTATACGTGTCACATGGAGCAGCAATACGAAGTCCGAAGTAAGGCAGAATGAACAGCTTCCTGGTAAACAGTGATACATGTCAGTTGGTAATTTTTGTGGATAATCGCGACTTCGCCGTTCATTTTCGACGCATGATAGAGAAAATGGTGTTCCAAACTTACGCTAGGGACTCTTTTTTTGGCCTCTTACTGAAAAATATTATTTCAGCATTGGAATTGTCTCGAGTCACAGTTCCTTTCAATGCCATCTGTGTAATCAAGAATGAAAGTGATTGAAATTGAAGATGAAAAACCACACAAGGCTAACATTCCCATTTGTACTGCAGGTCCGGTGTACACATCCTTAGGGACTGTCCGCTCTACACCAGTCTCAGGTTTTAAAACCTTCGGGTATTACGAACTCCATGATGAGGATCTACCATCTTTAGATGGAAAGCGCCGTCATGAATTCCTGTCAGAAACCGGAAGGGTCCAGTGACAGAGTCGGGGCAAGGGTCGATAGTTGAAAACAAAGGATCTATGATCTGTGTCTTCGCTTCCTCCTTACAGGCTGGAAGCATTTCGCAACTTCAATCTATCTATCTACTGTAGGTCGGTATGTGTCCCTAGCGGCTGATAATAAGGCCGACACAATTTGAGTTTTGTGATTTGTAGAGCTTGCGTTCATATTCAATGAACAAATTATGCCGATCAGTGGTAAAAATTATCAGCCGTTGTGGGTGACTATCGTTAGCGGACAGGCACGGATTGTTTGTTCAGTTGATCGAAAATAAAAATTTGAAGACGAAAAACAAAAACGTTGGCGTAACTGTGCAAATTGGATGGTGTCTTTGATTGATCTTCCATTTTTCTTCTAGCAAAAAAAAAATATTAAATTTTCAATTTGTAAAAACGAAAGGGTAAGCTTCAAACACGATCCTGTTTGTTCTGTTTTAAATCTAAAGTTCTAAAACATTTTAACGTTCTGCTTTGGTTGTCTTCTTGGTTAAAAAATTTGTTTCAAACATCAAAATGAAATTGCTTATCAATCCTAAATTGTATCGACTGTTTTGCTTTTAGTTTTTAGTTTTTCACCCATCACATTTCAATAAATTTCCAACAATTTTTGTTGTTGTTGTTGTTGTTTCACTGTTAAACAAAGGAACATTCAAATCACAAAAACCAAAATTGCTCACCCAATTTTTCCCATTTACTATTTTTCGTTTGTCTGTTTTGTCATTAAGAACAGAGTCCTCTGCGTTCTATTAAAATTTAGAAATTAAATAATTTACACACAAACCCATCAAGCACACACACCACATCGACTTTAAGGCATTCATTTTTGTAGTTTCTGTTTGTTTTTTTTCTCTAAATTTTTTTGTTTTGTTTTGTGACTTGCGCTAATTTTATGTCGGATGTTATTCGATGCACTCTGACATCTTCGAATTTCAAAAATAAATTTGGTCGAACGAATCGATTTTTGTTTATTTTTAATCGAACTGATTAGAAACCGATTGAGTAGCTGATCGATTGCTTATTCCTTATCGATTGGTCAAAGTTTGATCACGGGTGTCGGTTTTGGTGGTCTGTGCAGTTTTTTATGATCTCAGTCCAGAAGAATTTATGGGCAAAATAATAAAAAAAAATTTGCAACCGACCTAGTGACTACTTTGGATTGTCCCATCGAGCAACAGTTTAGGCACATTATGAACAACAGCCTTCAATCGTTCGATGTCCCACACAAAATGTGATAGTTCTTTAGCGAGGTATTCGATAGAGTTTTGTTTGACTGCGGCATCAACATCCGACACTCTAAGCAATTTCACTAATTTTTTTTTCTTTTTTGACACAAATTAGAGACCGTCCATTAATCCAGTGCCGCTGTTTCAGGCCATCTTCTACTTGTTACTGTCTCAATGTACATTGAAAGCATGAGGACCACACTTTTTCTAGACCTGTGCGATCGCGAATGGAATGAATTCGTGGACGGTCCCACTGTTTGGAAACAATTTTTTGCATTTTGTTCCATTTTATGTGAAGTGTGAAGGAAATGTGTGGAAATATTTTGGGGACTTTCGGGGTTTTTTTTTGTGTGTTCCATCGACATTGTCTTGTTTGGCTTTTGCTTTTATTCAATTTTTGTTTTGTTTCATTTAAATTCACTATGTGTGTTTGAGCTTCAACCGTTTTTTTTTATGTGTTCAATCTCCCGTGTTAATTTACGTCCATTCGTTTTTTACACTTTAGTTTTTTCATTCTCTCGTCTTCTTGGTTCGTTTGAGCAGTAATTGAAACATTTTCATTTCATTTTTTGTTTTTTAAATTTAAATTTTGTTGTTTGTTAATTAAATGAGGAAATTTTAAGCTTTTTTTTCATTTTCATTTCATTTGTTTAATTTAATTTATTTTTAAGAGCACAAAACTAAGTCTTTTTTATGTTTTTCTTTCATTTCAATTTCATTTCAGTTTGTTACTTTCCATTTATAATATTAGCCGCAACGGCTACTAAATTTTCCTTCTTCTTCTTCGGTATACGTTTTCTGTCTCTCAGTTTTTTTTTGGTCTTATTCCTCCATTCTCGAGCGACATCATCATGGGATTTTCTCTTTTGTTTGTCCAAATTTAACAGGAGTTTTTCTGTAATCCCCCCATACTAAACTGGCGGTCAATATAAAAACAACACACCGCGTTGGCCGCGGTGTATTTTGTGTGTGGCACACACGGCTTAAAAAATGGGACACTTTTGTGTTTCTTCTTTCTTCTTTCCAAGAGATTTATATTCAAAATTAACAGATGACCAGATTGACCAGTAAAACACAACTAACCATTTCACTCATCAGTCTTCTAGTAAACAAAAATCTGTTGCGTATTGCAAATAAAAAGTTTTTCCTTTCTTCAAAATTCAAAATGTTTCCTCTCTTCCGAAACAGAAAAAAAGCAAAGTAAAATAAAAACAAAATCTTTCTTCTTCTCCCACACTTTTCTTTAACTTGTTTTAGATTTAGTCAGTAGTCGTCGATCTCGTCTGTTCCATTGATCAAGAGTGAATTATCGTAAGCGTGAATGATATCTTTGATTCGGGACAATTTCTGATGCAGGTATTGAAATCTGAAATGAGAGAGGAAAAAACGCAATTTTATTGATCTGCTTCGTGTTACTGTGAGTAGAAGACCTTCACATGCATCAAAAGCGGTACTGTTCTTCTTTCAACCACTAGTTTCGACGTTCATGGCATGTAAAATCCATTCCATAACTCGGGATACAAATAAAAATTATCATTTGCGTGTGTTTATTGACCTCGAGCTCGCCTCGGACCAACAAAATTCACACGGAAACTTTACTTTTCACCTTTTCATCCCTTGCTATGTAAGAGACGAATTCATTGATTTGATTCTAACAGCATCTCTGGCGGAAAAACGGTATGTTCGTAGAAACTGTCGATTTTTTCAGTAGAAATTATTTGAACCTGAGAGCAAAATAGTGTTTCGCAAACCCGGCTAAATAGGGCCAAAAAGACATTTGTCGAGACAACCAATTGTCAGACCAATTGGTTGAAGTTGCTTCTGTCGAACTACCCAATCGTAAGGCCAGTTACAAGGCTGTTTGGGTGCAAATACTGTTTTCTACTATTTTTTCAACCGGGTTTATTGGGGTCATTCCCAGTGGAACCCAAACTGACGATGCTGTTACGAAGTTATCGGATAACGAGGTTGTGTTTCTATAAAGGTGAGGCCAGAGGCAAAGTGAGTAAGACTTTTGTTGATTTTCTAGAGCGTTTCGAGACACCCTTCGCTATGGTAGTGACAGTTTTGAAGCTCGGCGCTTTGATATGTAATCAACATTTCTACCGTTGAACATCTGCGTTCAATCGAGTTCGGATCGTTCGGATTTTGTGGTTTGTTAAATCAATGTTGCCTAATTATAATGCCTAATAAACTGAGTCTCAAGACTTAGGCTTAAGGCTTCAATTGAATTACCATCCTTTTAAAATAGATCCTCTCACTTATGTCACTCCCTGTCACCATTCGTTTCACTCAAGTCGTACAAGAGAAAACCAATAATTTTGCAAACGTACCTTTCTTCCTGCTGCTGCTTCGATGAATCAGAAATTGTACGTTGGAACTCTGCGATGATTTTCCGCTGTATATCCTGAAAGCAAAACAAAAAAAAATTGAAATTCACATGACGTTCTCTTATCAATAAGTCAATGGGCATGCAATATAGTAAATGGGTGCCGAAAACGATAGATGCAACTACCACGTTCACAAAGTTCGGGAGTTAACCGACTTTCTGTTCGTTAAAATACTTCGACAAATGACCATACGTAGACCATCAGCGTCGACCGTTGTTTGTTGGTAATCTCTTAGTTGGTCGAATGTTGTCTTTGGTGTTTGGAGAACATTAAGCTAGTGATGGCTCACATATTACCGATTTGTTTAAGAATAAATGGACATTTATCTGGTATGTCTAGCATCGCTCAACAGCCAACCAACCGAGCCAACAGGAGAAAATACCGAGTCAATTAATTTGATTAGAAATCAGGAAGCTGAGTTGAGTTTCTGGTAATAGTTAGAAGTCGTAGCGGAGTTCAAATTTTGTATCCACTCTACAGACACAATGCTAAAAGACGGATATTGCGGCTCGATCAAACCACGAACAGACAAAGTAGCCAACCTCTGAAAAACCGTTGGCAAAGCAATATATTTACCTTTTTCAACGTTACGGGAGACGTAGACGATGGCCCAACCTATAATTTTTTGTA
>JANTFA010122780.1:0-13635 GCA_026413405.1 Phytosciara flavipes | reverse complement strand
CGCCAATTTTCAGCCGACAATATTACTCGGCGTCGGCGGCGACTGTTTTAGCCGTTAGCCGCCGTTTTTCGGCGGCTAAATTTCGGCGGCTCTCCAGTCTGCGAAGGTTCATTGACTCGTAAAAGCATAGTTGTATCACAAAACTACACCTTTCGTACACAGTACCTGATCGAAACAAACATTATTCTTATCAAAAAAAAGAAAAACTTCTTCATACAGACAAACAGATAAAGTTCGTTTTCAAAGAGGTGCTCATTAAACAAAAATCGTGAATCAAATTTCCATTTAATTTGATTTTGATTCGAAAATGATAATTCTGTTGAAACCACTAGCCTCATTTCTGGTATTCCGGTTCTTATGAAATTAATTCTTTTTTGTCGTTCACGTTTTGCTATACCTGAAAACATCTCCGCGGAGTCAGGTTTATGACAACAGCATAAATTCCGATATTTACTCTTTTTCGCATCTATAAGCGCGAAGAAAAAAAATTCACTTAACAAGTTTTCTCATGGTCAACCACTTACAATCATTAACTTTGACTCTGCGAAAACGTTGACTATTTAACGCTCAGCTAATCTTTTACTTAATCGACCAATTAGATATGGAATTCCAACTCAAAACATTTGAAATAAATTCAATTTTTTTTTGTGTTGTTCATTTCAGTTTTTCTAAATCAGGAATCCGAAATGCGAGAGAGCCATATCATTTACCACATGTTCCGCGACACAACAAAACACTAATCTGTTTTGGTTTTCTTTTCAATTATTCTTTCATCCCAAGCACACACAAGAAGACATATTTAACCGAGAGCAATATAAAGAAGTTATGTCATTTTCATATTATAATAACCATCGCCTTAATCGTGAATATTTATGATACGATTAGTATACGACACAGACACATATGGTTTATGTTTGCTGGCTGTGTACTTTTTGTTTGTGTGGTGCTATTGCGTCGCGGTATGGCCTAGTTCATTCATGGAAAAAATGACTCTATGGAAGAGATGAGAATTGAAAAATCTATACGATTCACCCACGCACAGTAACCAGGTGCTTGTATGTATAATAATTTGTTGTTGCTGTTGCAACATTCAGTGTTCAACGGAAAAAATAGTTGTTTTTTTTCGTTTAGAGTCGGTAGCACTAGAAGATATGTTTGTACGTTGGTAAGCGAACACCACTGCATCTATTGTGGAATTTTCACTTTTTTTTAGACAACTGAATTTGAAACTGGTATGCCTACAGTTAAAATTTAAAATAAGAAAACGAGTGTGGTGTGCTTCTATTGTGTATTACATTCATCTTACGAACTTTTTACTTTTGAGTATGGTCTGGAAATGGATACAAAACGAATTTAAATTTCCAATTGCGCTGAAACTTGAACATATGCAACGATCAATGAATTAAATCAAAAAAAAAATTAATCTCACACTTCAACCTTCACCTCCATATTATACACCAGTCAGGTGGAATATAAGAATGGAATCCTCCAACAGTTATAAATGATTGACATAAAAACTCCAAGTGTTTCAATCAAAAACCAAAATAGACCTGACGTCTGGTGAGGTCTTTTTCCTTTTTTTTTGCATTTTAATTTTACTCAGCTATCAAATATTCAAGTTTTAAATAAAGAAGCAGACAGAATCATTGCATCAGTTGGTGATAGTCATTGTGATAGTCAACTATTATTTCGGTAACTACCATTGTGGTAGCCAACTATCAAATTTCCGAACTACCATGACGACTATCAGCTACCAGTCATCAAATATCAGATAAATATTCTTTGCCACTGGAGTTGATTTGCACACGGTTGCATTGGAATTTAGAATGCCAATCCAATTGTCAGCTACCAACTACCAAATATTCAAGATATAAATAGGCAGGCTAGCAGAGTAATTCATCAATGATCAGTCGGTGCGCAGCTCTTAAGTAGTGACAGACAATTGCGTCGTTGGTCAACTATCAACTACCAAATTTGATATCACTAATATTAGTTATGCACATCCAGTTATCAGCAACGAATTCTTCTGTGTGTTGTATGGCCTGCTGATGTTGATTTGTTGATAGATAATATTGAAATATCAAATATAAGATACATCGTGACGGAATATAAACTGCCGAATAGATGATAGTCAAGTGATAATTAGCTATCAAATGTACGACTTACAAAAACAGTCAAGCTGGCAAAATAATTCCATCAGTCGTAGCTCTCGAATAGTAAACCTCTCAGCTGACAACTACTAATTACTAATAATAATAATCCGCCGTAACAACACTTCGATGGGTCAGATGCTAGATCATTATTTCTACTAGTTTCGCTCATTGTGGTTCTACTTTTTTGAGATCCTATTTTTACCAAAAGTTTTTACTGTGCCAGTGGTAAGCTGTGCGACAAACCAAAGTTACATCGAGGTTGACTGCCATCCATGTACTTGGGAGCGAGACTAGTAGGAGTAGAATGTCAGCGTCTCCCAACAATACCTTTGCCGGCAGGCTGTGTGAAAGATTTTTCCACCAACTACCACAGACTCGAAGCAATTCAGTCAGCTGACAATAGGTTTTTTCCTGCCACAATTGGGAATCGAACTCTCGCACTGGCAACTTCAATCGTTTAGTGGAAAGCAAATGAGTTAACCACTACGTTTACCAATTGACATTTCTAATACTAAACATGAATTCCTTGTTATGAGCACCCAATTTTTCAGTACGTATTTGATGGACCTGCGGGTAACGGTTTGTTCATAGATATAGAAATATAGGAGTACATAACAACCATTGAAAACTATGTATAGGTCGACCGGTTGATTTTTCTTTGGAGCAGACAATCGACGGACGGAAAAAGCGCCCGCAATTGGGGATTTTTTCCAAAAGAGAAAGACCTAAAAATAACCAACGTAATATATTCAACGACCAACCACGCAATATAATCTCATTGTTACATACACTGATGGAGCTAAATAAATTACTCAACTTAACCTCCAATTAACCTGCAGCCGAGAAAAGAAATGGCAAATTGTACCTAAATTGACTAGAAGTAAAATTTATTCCTACAATTTTCTTAGTTGCAGAAAACCGCACACACACACACAGTCAGTCGTTTCTAATATTCCGAATGGAAATTATATTCCACTTAGGCTGATGACTAACGAAATGTACGTTTTCTTTGACGATGCAATCGAAAAGATGAAACGGAAATAGCCTAACTGGCATTAAGAGTTTTGTTTAAATTTAACTCTGGTTTCGGTTTCGACGGTTTAGTGTTTTTTTTCCTAGCACAACCATACAGCCAGAACTTCACATATGCTGTCTGTTTTTAGAACTTTGCCAGCAATTTTAACACTTTTCGCGGTTATTAATAATTGATGTAATTACGCTTTCACTAATTTATTGAACGAGTAAATCATATAAAGTATCATTACGACTACGTGCAAATAACACTTCAAATGCTCGTTAGAAATAACAATTAACAATTTGTAAAATTGATTCTAATTTCTGTTCTGACTCGGATATTACATTCACACATTCGAGTCGGATAAGGTGATGAAAAATGTTGTAACACACAGAAAAAGAAATTTTCTTTTTATTTACTGTGTAAAATTGATTCGATCTTTAAATGCCGGAAGTCAGGCTCTGGTATTTATTTTAATGTTCTCTATCTATTTATGGGAGACGATGTATTTAAAAAATGAAATATTTTCTGTTTATTGTTTATACGATACCAGGGACAGGAGACGATATATAATTTGAGAGTAGTGTGTGACATGAATATTGTTTCTACAGTCGTCAGTGTTGTTTGAATCATTTTAGAAACATCGGACATGTACAAATCTTCTGGTTAAAATATCGTGTTTGACACAAATGTTTTCTACTTAACATGCATCTGAATATCATAAGTCAACAGACAACACTAGCCATAGATCAAAGCTTATTTTGGTCGTTGTCGTTGTTGATAACAGATGAATGGTCATTCCCAATAGGCTTAATTCGGAAGCTAATCGTTCAGTTCACCTTGCAACAGGTTCGTTTTATTAAAACTGTTCTCGTCAAACAACCGTGAAATTAGCATCCCATCGACCGACTTGGAGGTTTTTTCATTCATGACATTCTTTCGCTAAATCAATGCGAATTCGAAGTTTTGGCAAGTGATCTTTCATCGACATAAAATTTTATTCTAAGGAAAAATGGTTCTACAACAGAAATGCACTGATTGTTTTACATATTCATGTTATAAATCTTGCTACAGAGTACATCACCATAGCACTGCTTACTAGCATGAACATAAGAAACACGAAACACATGCAAACGTACAGCAATGCATAGATGCTTTTTGACGTTTCAAGTAAGAGTGTTCAAGCTATTAAGCAGTGCTATGGTCTCACACAAAATTTCATTTATGGGATGGATTTCCGTCGTCTTTATAAACAAAATTATTTTCATAAAAAATCTGTGAATCTTAGAGGCAGTCAAATTCGCAAGAACCATTATTTTTGTGAGACGACAACGCATCTGTTATGAACAACTACGGAAGACAGCAATGAGCTTTGGCTAGTGTTCTCTTAATTGTGTGTTTTGGGTCTAACATAGGATGTAACAGATTAATTCCCAACAATCTTTCTGTACCGAGGTAGCCAACTGGATATTTTATCGCACTAGAGGTTGATTGTCGATATGAGGCGGATCTGGAAACGACAAGACATCGAGTGCAAGAGAATACCCGAGGGTTCTTCGGACTAAATCGCATGGGACTAAATGGCATTTGCCGTCCGCTGATATGATTATTTAGTTGACATGAAATCATACCGTTTTGGACCTGTTCAAGATTTTCATCTATAGAAAATTGTCGGTTTATTCATGATAATGACTCGGCAGCGTGCGAGAAAGTAAAAGTTTTTTTGCACTAGTGCGCGAAAAAGTTTTCTCGTAGGCTAACGAAGGTATCAGTGAAAAAATCTTCACTCATATGCCATCAAACAGATGCATGGAAAGGTGATGATTATGGCCCAGAATTGTAAAAAGTAAAAGACTGCATCGAATGCGATAATTACTTTTCGCGTAGACAGTTGCGGATTTCATCTGGTTTGACAGAAAATACAATCGAAATATCTCATACCAATATGGAAATTCTGCAGAGATATTTCATTCATGTGGTAAATTAATAAATGAATTTGTGCGCTAAACCCAAAGAATGTCAACCGACCATATGGTCGGGCACGGCCAGCACAGCGAATTATAAATTATCACAAAAACATTATTTGGTTTTTTGAACACACACCGGAGAAAAGATAACCACCAACGTTTCACAGTCGCTTACCCAAAATAAAAATAAAACAAACCGAAACAAAAATGATAATCTTACTTGATGAGTATTGTTAACCGCCACTGTCGGCATTTCGTAGATGGTTTTCATACTCCATCCCAAATTTGGTATACTGCCAATGCTCAACGACGAATTTAAAACCATATTTTGGTGAGTGATATATTTTCGCTTCGATGAAAACAACAGAAGACGGAGAAAAAACGAATGGCTTTTTTATATGTTCACATCAAACCATCAAACTATCACCGTTGTGTTGTCGTGTAAAACATTTCATTCAAAACAATTTCTATCGAAACAATCTTTTGTCTCGGAGTACCATATTTCTCATTGTTCACAAAATATTTTAATTTTCGGTTTTTATTTTCTTTATTATTTTCAATGAAACTTCTTTAAAACGGTCACTGTGCGCCTCCGATGGAACGCTGTAAGACGCCTGGCTAAATCATTGTGTATATTGAATTATTGTACGTTATTAACTATTGATTTTCTCTTTAGTTTATTTCAAGTACAGAGTACAATAAATTGGATTTTATAATCGCATAACTTCCAATGTTCATTGCACATTACATTAACATTCTCATATTGAAGTCTTGTTTCACAGAATATTGGTAAAAAAGAAGTATGCCCGCCAGGCCAGATTTTATTCACTGAAGAATATTATTTATTTAGCTAAATTCAAATGTCTATAAGCAAATGTGTTACATCATAACCACTAGATACTCACTCTATGCATACATAGAATATGGTGTTTCGAGTTAAGTGGCTGTAATTGGATTTCAAGATAATGCTTGAGCATATGGTAGAAATTATGGAATGAAGAAAGACGTTGGATTTATTTGAATAGGTTTATTATACAGACCTTACCGGTGCGGTGGTATAATACATGCAGCAAGAACGAAATGGAATTTTTGAACTTTTTTTCATGTGCAAAAAAGCAAAAAGAATAAATTATGGAAAAATATGAAATTATGAATCGAGATTAGCACGGGCAACGTACGGTAAAACGTTAATAATTTACAACAACAACAAAAATTCTCGGCAATTTTGTACATGTTGGCTTTTGTCTTCAATTTATTGATAGAGTTGGTGTTACGTCACTAAACAAAATGTTGAGCGTGATTCCATTCCAAGCCGAAGGCAAGTATTGCATTCACCGTAACGAGAATATTAGATTACACTGGGTGCAGCGGAAGGATTTCATTGCAATAGGGATCAATCTCGTTGTTCGAGCGGCGGAGCTCACAAGAGTGTAATTGTATGCTGAAGGTTTGCTGTTGTGACGAGTGCTTTCCAACATAAAAACATACGAGCGAGTGCTTCATATCGATGTCAAGGTAGTTTATCGCGTGCCACATGCGGAAATGTATAGACACATAGGAGAGGCAATGGATTTTTTGAAATAAACCTTTTCCATCATTTCGGATGCATGTAACTGACAATTTGCCAAAACACGCTTCTAGGAGACGGATTATCCAAGGAGTGGCGCACTTCTTTGGACTAAATCGACTAAATCGCATGGGACTAAATAGCATTTGCCGCCCTCTGGGATGGCCAGCTTAAATTGTTTTTATTTAGTTGACATGAAAGCATACGGGACAATCCAAAGTAAGTTGCGTTAACGAGAGAAGTACGACTTGTGATGACGAAGAAGTGGGCCGGTACTTGCTTTACACATTTGTAACATTTTGAGATATAGTTTCACCAAATCTGATCCTAACTCGGTAACCTAACACAAAATGTAGTTCAGACGCAAAACTTACTACAAATAATTCGCTTCAGATCGATCAAGTTAGATGAGTCAATCATGAGAACAGATGCCTTATGACCCCTTTGGACACAGAGGAAGAAAGTACTGTGTTGGTCATATCTACCCGAAATTTTGGGCTACCAACCTCACAACTGACTTAAACGGCACGTCTTTTCAATACGGTTTAGATCCGTTTTAGAATATTTAGGAAGTGCGTCGTCCCTTGGCATTTTCTCAGGAAATTACTTGCAATTTGCTTGGAATAAAGAATGAATGTAAGGTAATGAGAGAGGTTATTTGCTAGGTGTTATCGCATACGTATGCTCTGCCGTACAGTGTATTCACACTGACCTATTTCCTTTATTCAGCTTTGATTTAACAACTCGAGTGATTAAAATTTTAATATGATTTTGCATGTATTCGTGCCGCACAGAAATTAGACCTTATTGAAGAACGACCGTTTTAGATCAAAGATAGGATTTTTTGTAATTATTGAGAGACACGGTTAGATTTCACAATATTTTGGTCGGACTAACAAGAAAAACGAGTGAGGAAAGCATTAATTCGATCAGTTAATTAAAGCCAGTTGCACATAAAATCTGATTGAAATTAAAATTCGTTTTCATGATATAAGCAGAGGATCGTAGGCGTCATATAATTTGAATTTATTTTAAGGCTGCCCCCGAATCCACTCATTTAAATTATTAATTTCCAAGCACTGACACTGTATGCGTTTCAACAGTGAGTTTTTGATTTTATTATTTTTCATCGTCATATTGAAATCTATTTTGAATTTAATTCAATTCTGTGTCGTTCATATTTGAAACGGAGAGCCACTCATTTAGCCACACGTAAAGTAAAGAAAAAACGAAAACATCAACGCAGCATATCATATTTTAACATATAAACTGTAACCTTTCGGAGCACAAAATTAATTACAAGAGAACACGCGTTCCAAAGGCATTTACATAAATTTTGCTGGCATTCAACCATAGCATTTGCCCGTGGCAGGTCAATAACCAGTAAGAAATTTCACACCACTTGATTTGAAAACACTAAAAGAAGAAAAATCATTTTTTCATTCAAGTAATTTGTAAAGTTTTACAATTACTTTATTATGCACTGTAATCCATAGACGAGGGAAAAGACGGTAATTCAGTTTGAAAACACTGCAACCGAATATTCACATTCAAGTTTTAACCGAAAAAACGAAAATTTCACTTTCAATTTGAATTTCCCTACGTATAATAGAAACACACGGAAAGTCAATAGGTTTTTTTTCTTCTACCAAACGTTACATTCAAATATATTGCTGAAAGCTCTCGACTCTGGTAGACTGTTTTGTATGAATTTTAACCGACCGATTTAACTGGTAGGTTTCTTTTCTTTTTCGATTTCGTATGGCGCGCGCTGTTTTTACCTCCAACTAGTCAGGAGTGCAGATACATACTAATGTTAAACAACACTCAGCAATATTATCTCAACGAAAAAAAAGAAAAAGAAAAACAAACGGTCGTGCATACACTTGAGAAGGTTGGTTAATCTGTCTTCAAAGTATATAATGGTTTGGTATTGAGTATGTGTTGAGACCCGTACGAAGTACGCTGGTTTTATCAATTCACTCTCACGTATGTCGAATTCGAAGCCCTGAGTAAGGGCAAACCTTCTGTTGTCACCGCTAGAAAGACGTCAAATGCATTCAAGCAATAACAGAAAAGACTGCCTGTCTGTGAATAGGATAATGTGAGTAAAACGAAACCAATCCTGGTGGGCCTCGATTTTTATTCACAAATGCCAGTTTTAGTTCGAAGATGAGCAAAATTGGTCGAGCGGATCCAGTGCTGTTTTCTAGATCTAGACTAGAGGCTTCTCGCTTATATTACCGACAGTATTGCTCATACAAAGTTGATAAATAGTGCAAATGAAATGGCATTGACTACACCAATTCAGCATAAAAACGTTTGCAGAATTAACGGGATCACGGGATCGGAAGTCAGAGCCTATAGAGTGAGCCTTAGTTGAGCTACTCGACCGGACAGTGAAGGTAGAGTTTTTCTTTGAGTATTTTTCGAGTGAGTTTCATTCGATATTTGTAAAAAAAAAGTAGTTCGACAGGCAACGAAAAGCTTTCAGCTGTAGACCTGTTTTTGGTGACTTAAGAAGATGGCCGCCACCCGCCATCTTGGATGACTTTTTTCCAGCGTTCAATTTTCAAATTAGACTTCAAACGGGACTTTCGAACTGGAAGCTAACTTTCGATCTGTAAGCTGACTATCGAACTGTAGGCGGACTTTAGGGATTACGGGCTGTAAACTGACTTTAGCGCTTGCAGGTTGTAAGCTGACTTTCGGGCCTACGGGCTGTAACCAATTTAAACGAGGGGTGAGTTTGAATAGAATGATTATTTTTGCAGCTTCGTTTTGACATGTATGCCATTCATGAACTAGCTAGTTTATGTTGCACATTGCACTCGTGCGGGTCCTCCTTTTGCTTTTAATGTATATACAAGAGAATATGAATTTATAGTAAAGGAAAGAAAAAACCCGACTCAAAAATACGAATTGTAATCGAAATAAATTATTTTGCTTTTTATTGTTATTTTCGAATGGAGTAGAGAACTTGATTGACTATTATATTTATGGAATACATTCAGACGTACACACCATTGTGGCTAAAACTATTATTGTGGAATGTAACAGTTTAACTTAATAACGATTTTTACATTAAACATAAACCCAAGAGATAAATCTTAATTTTTACATTTTATTCAGAATGTTCCATACAACCATTATGGAGAAGACGAAGAAAGAGAAGTTCGCTACGATGATGTTCTGATGTGAATGATTTAATTACATCGTTTTCATGATATAAAAGAGAAAAATTATCTCAATGAAATTGTTATTAAGAAAGAAATTTGCATCGATGATTTTTCCACGGATGGATGATTTTCTAGAGCTAGCTGCAAGAGGTATACGTACAAGAAATGAATCTTATTGATGGAATAACTGAAAATATGTGAACCTCGCGATGTGAACGTATCATAATAATAAATCGAGCATTATTTATATGAAGCAAAAAGAAGAAGAAGAAGAAGAAGGAAAAAACACAAATCGGAAAGCTACAGTTGTTTTATGGAATACAAAACCGTGAGTTAAGGCATGCGAAGTCAAATAGTAGTTGATTCAATGGCACGAGAGCAAGTATACGGCAGATAAATGAAATTTCCAAAAAGGTCTGAGTGCTTGAACTCGTGCGTGATCTATTTTGTTACTAAATTATTAATCGAGAAGTTTGAATGCGAATGGATTGGAGAAAAAAGAAATTGACTTTTGATGGAAGATTTATTTTTTTCATGTAACTTTTGAATGTGTACAGCATCACGTCATGAGGTGTACTGTTGGTATGGTGAAGGCAATTTTACAAGATTTCCTATGGAAATTCTATTAAGATGTCAAAGTGAACGGTCTGACAACTATCTCTCTCTTTCTCTTTTACTCCGTAATCTCTCCGTAATCGATTCGTATTGACATACACTGGCTTATTGGTCACGAAGGATACTTTGACACATCGAAACTTTCGATTTACCTTTACCCTTGGCCTTATCGTCATTCTAATTGTACTATTCTCTCCGAGGGGGCGGTGTGTATAACCAGTAAACTGGTTATGAAACTCTTTCCACCAAAGTGAAATCGCTAGTATACCACGAGCAGAACTTCTCGCAGGGCCCAAGAAGAGTTGCCTACAGGGACACAAGGTGAAGACGTCCTCATAATGTCTTGACAACATAGCGATGAAGAAGACATTTATGTCGCCTGTCACAACATTCATGCTGATGAGAGAATGTAAGAACTATCCGAATGGGTCAGAGCAATCGGGTCAGTTTTGTTTCAGTCCAAGGACACTCCGATGTTGAGGGCAATCAGGAAGCAGGTCGAGGCAGACTCTATGGCTCGATCAATGGGCCAGAACCATAACTGCGCGAAAGCTCTAAATGATTAAGTAAACACGCAGAACGTTGGAAAGCTTTTTTCTGATACCCGATGATAGATGGGCCTATGATTTGCTCACGATGGACCGAAGTCACATTAGAAGGGTGGTATGAGAGATTATCGGAAATTGTGGGCTGAATGAGCACCTGAACAAGTTGAGGCAAATCGGATACCCCGAGATGTTTCCTACGATCTTGAAAAGGAGACAGGCATACACTTGATATGTGATTGCCTAAAGTTTCTTCAACTACGACTTAGGATTCTGATGGCTTTGAGGTGGCTCGGGAGGTCGACGATAAAATTAACCGATTTTTGCTTCTGTGTTTAAGCTGATGAAGTAGAAGATCATTTGAATACTTGAAACAAAAGACGTAATAGATTCTCCGTAATTATTGATGAAATTTTGCCGTATGTACAACATTTATAGAAAAGGATGAACCGTGATGAATAAACGATGTAAAGGCAACGAAAATATTCTAAAATTATACAAAAAATGTCGTAACACTCACTAGTGGCTAACAACATCGGCACTATCTGCCACATAGAACCTAAACATTATCGATAAGATTACAAACCGTTATTGAATTCTTCGGTTTTAATGTTTACTCTTCGATATCTATTTACAAAAGTTTATCATAAAATTGTTACAAAATTTCCTGAACGTGAAAGGTGTTCTTTGCTTCGAGTCAAAGACATTTATTATCGCTCAGCACAATCTATACCTCGATTAAGTATCAATTAAGCCGAAGAGGCTTTGCCACTCGTTACATGTCGCTATAAATCATATATCGCTGTGAATTATCTACTCGATTATAATCGGAGAAGTGTTGAACTATTCTACACACATATCAACGATTAAATTTCATGTTCGTTTCTCCTGCTCATTTTACTCAGTTCGAAGACTCATTATCACCTACTGAAATCGGTTTCTACATCATACATTCTCGATCGTCTCACATTAATCATTCTGCCATTCGTTACTGGAAGAGGTAACAACGATATTAATTACACAGCCTGTGAATGAAATGTGAATGTTGAGACGTGTATTGTGAGTAGTTAAATTGACTGGAAGACCTCAAACCGACACATAGCTTAAATATGCCTTACTCATTCACTGGCGCAGTATTCAATACCTTTGTTTGTGTAACAGCAAACGAATAGTTCATTAATAGTTCATTTCAAACTGTAATTAATGTGAGACGAACGACATTATGTCATTCGTTTCAAACAACGGCGACAAAAAAAAGGCTAAAAACTTCAGTTTTTGAGGTCTTATATGGCAATTAGACAATTGAAGCTACGTACTTGCTTCTAATTTGTTACTATAATTACACCTTCCGCTCTGGATGTAGCTCTCACACTCATTAAAACAACAATTTGGTAGTAGGTAACGTAATGCAATGTTGAAAATGCTAACACCAAATGGAATCGGCTGATACGCTTGCCGTCGCTGCCGTATCTCTGTAAGGGCTGTTGTGCAATAATGACGTCCACATGATTTATTAGATTTTTGACCCCCATCCCCCTTCGTCCACATAATTCCTGTACCTACAACATGGGTTGTCGCGTTTTTTCTAAACCTCCTCTCTAAATTATGTGAACGTCATCATTGCATGAGATCGAAGACCAGTCTGAAGAACAATCTTTGCCTCATTCTTTACAATTTACAGTTCGTCTTCATTAGCGCAACTTGTAGTAATTCGTTCGTTACTGCACAAAATCGATCGAATCATAAATTCACTTCACAGTGAAGAATCGTATCCAGATCGAAGGGAATACTCTCGATAATTGCTTTCCATTTGAACCGAATGCATCAGTATGACTTTTGAAATTACCATCGCGGTTGGTTTACAGACAGCAAAGTCGACTACCACTGTTCAGAGATTTAATTCGTTACCAATCGATTAGTTGTGGCTAGGTGAACGCAGTGGAGTTATTATACATATTAAGATCATTGTTATAATCTGTTTGAGTAGTGCTCGTTCAACATTCTTTCCTATTCTGTTATTATAAAGCTCATCTTTTCAAGGTTAACAATCTTGAACAATTAGGTGTAAGAAAAAGATCTTTCAAACTTCTGTATAATTTACGGAAACTGAAATTTCATCTATGTTCACGTAATAACAAATAATTGCCATTAGTGTATGGTGCCATATGGGACATTCCACGTTAAAGTGAGACATTTTATAATAACTCAGGCGAATGACAACCTTTTTTCCTGAAAGCTGTTGACAATACACGTATTTGGAGGTCAATGTGGCTTCACTTCACATGCTGACCAAACTTAGACCATTGTAACTTTTAAAATCACTCTGTGAGTGTGAAGTTTCCATACCATAGCGACTCAATAGCTTAGTGGTCTCTTTTATCTCGTCTTCCACTAAACGATCGAAGTTACCAGTGCGAGAGTTCGATTCCCAACTGTGGCAGAAAAAAAGCAGATTTTCAGACGTATACAAAACTTAGCTGATTGAATCGGTACTGCCCGTATTCTACTTCTACTACCTCGTTCCTAGTACACTAGATGTCACTAGGTTAGTCGCTCAGTGGTAACTGAGCTGAGCACTGTAGAATCAATTCGCT